>JARSSU010005935.1:0-41380 GCA_029619165.1 Eurosta solidaginis
AAAAAAAATTATATGAGATATGCCGATATGGGTATCAAACGAAAGGTATTTCACTCCGCATTACAATAGGGACATTTTTGAGTAGGGTTGCCATTTAGGGTTGCAACCTATTCGAAATTAAAAAAAATTGCATGAGATATGCCGATATGGGTATCAAACGAAAGGTATTTCACTCCGCATTACAATAGGGACATTTTTGAGTAGGGCTGCCATTTAGGGTTGCCACCTATTCGAAATTTAAACAAATTGCATGACTTATGCCGGTATGGGTATCAAACGAAAGGTATTTCACTCCGCATTACAATAGGGACATTTTAGGCGAAATAGTACTCTACTTACTCATATTCTATTAAAGCTTTAAAGGAAAACATAAAGTTATAAATCTTCGTAAAAAAATCTTACACATGATTCGACTTAATTTTCTTATTTTCACACACGCTAATAAAATTGAAATGCAATATCAAGGCACCGTGGCAAATTGAAGCAAAATATATTTAAATGCATATTTTTGGCAAATATGAAATGAATAATGCAATTTCTCACAGATTACTATTAGAAAGATTTCTCACCATAGCAAAAGATATCTCACCATGGTAATTTGCTACCGTTGAACACTAGAGGCATATGTTCAATTTGAAAACAACATCTAACCATTGAACTACTTACCAACAGATGACGCTTAGGGAAGTAAGTTGACATTTAATTAAACTAACTGATAGTTGTCATTCGGGAAATTTACAAGGTTTTGGAAGGTAATAAAATTGTGAGACTTTCATATTGTATAACTAAACAAGTAAGGAAGGCTAAGTTCGGGTGTAACCGAACATTACATACTCAGTTGAGAGCTGTGGAGACAAAATAAGGGAAAATCACCATGTAGTAAAAAGAACCTAGGGTAACCCTGGAATGTGTTTGTATGACATGTGTATCAAATGGAAAGTATTAAAGAGTATTTTAAGAGGAAGTGGGGCATAGTTCTATAGATGGACGCCATTTAGGGATATCGCCATAAAGGTGGACCAGGGCCTGACTCTAGAATTTGTTTGTACGATATGGGTATCAAATGAAATGTGTTAATGATATTTTAAAAGGGAGTGGGCCTAAGTTCTATAGGTGGACGCCTTTTCGAGATATCGCCATAAAAGTGGACCAGGGGTGACTCTAGAATGCGTTTGTACGATATGGGTATCAAATGAAAGGTATTAATGAGTAATTTTAAAAGGGCGTAGGCCTAAGTTCTATAGGTGGACGCCTTTTCGAGATATCGCCATAAAGATGGACCAGGGGTGACTCTAGAATTTGTTTGTACGATATGGGTATCAAATGAAAGGTGTTAATGAGTATTTTAAAAGGGCGTGGGCCTTAGTTCTATAGGTGGACGCCTTTTCGGAATATCGTTATAAAGGTGGACCATGGTTGACTCTAGAATGCGTTTCTACAATATGGGTATCAAACGAAAGGTGTTAATAAGTATTTTAAAAGGGAGTGGGCCTTAGTTCTATGGGTGGACGCCTTTTGGCGATATCGCCATAAACGTGGACCAGGGGTACTCTAGAATGCGTTTGTACAATATGGGTATCAAATGAAAGGTGTTAATGAGTATTTTAAAAGGGAGTGGGCCTTAGTTCTATAGGTGGACGCCTTTTCGGAATATCGTTATAAAGGTGGACCAGGGTTGACTCTAGAATGCGTTTGTACAATATGGGTATCAACGAAAGGTGTTAATAAGTATTTTAAAAGGGAGTGGGTCCTTAGTTCTATGGGTGGACGCCTTTTCGGGATATCGCCATAAACGTGGACCAGGGGTACTCTAGAATGCGTTTGTACAATATGGGTATCAAATGAAAGGTGTTAATGAGTATTTTAAAAGGGAGTGGGCCTTAGTTCTATAGGGTGGGCGCCTTTTCGGGATATCGCCATAAACGTGGACCAGGGGTACTCTAGAATGCGTTTGTACAATATGAGTATCAAATGAAAGGTGTTAATAAGTATTTTAAAAGGGCGTGGGCCTTAGTTCTATAGGTGGACGCCTTTTCGGAATATAGTTATAAAGGTGGACCAAGCGTGACTCTAGAATTTGTTTGTACGATATGGGTATCAAATGAAAGGTGTTAATGAGTATTTTAAAAGGGCGTGGGCCTTAGTTCTATAGGTGGACGCCTTTTCGAGATATCTCCATAAAGGTGGACCAGGGGTGACTCTAGAATTTTTTTGTACGATATGGGTATCAAATGAAAGGTGTTAATGAGTATTTTAAAAGGGAGTGGGCCTTAGTTCTATAGGTGGACGCCTTTTCGAGATATCGCCATAAAGGTGGGACCAGGGGTGACTCTAGAATTTTTTTGTACGATATGGGTATCAAATGAAAGGTGTTAATGAGTATTTTAAAAGGGAGTGGGCCTTAGTTCTATAGGTGGACGCCTTTTCGAGATATCGCCATAAACGTGGACCAGGGGTGACTCTAGAATGTGTTTGTACGATATGGGTATCAAATGAAAGGTGTTAATGAGTATTTTAAAAGGGAGTGGGCCTTAGTTCTATAGGTGGACGCCTTTTCGAGATATCGCCATAAAGGTGGACCAGGGGTGACTCTAGAATTTGTTTGTACGATATGGGTATCAAATGAAAGGTGTTAATGAGTATTTTAAAAGGGAGTGGGCCTTAGTTCTATATGTGGATGCCTTTTCGGGATATCGCCATAAACGTGGACCAGGGGTACTCTAGAATGCGTTTGTACAATATGGGTATCAAATGAAAGGTGTTAATGAGTATTTTAAAAGGGCGTGGGCCTTAGTTCTATAGGTGGATGCCTTTTCGGAATATCGTTATAAAGGTGGACCAGGGGTTGACTCTAGAATGCGTTTGTACAATATGGGTATCGAACGAAAGGTGTTAATAAGTATTTTAAAAGGGAGTGGGCCTTAGTTCTATAGGTGGACGCCTTTTCGAGATATCGCCATAAAGGTGGACCAGGGGTGACTCTAGAATGTGTTTGTACGATATGGGTATCAAATGAAAGGTGTTAATGAGTATTTTAAAAGGGAGTGGGCCTTAGTTCTATAGGTGGACGCCTTTTCGAGATATCGCCATAAACGTGGACCAGGGGTGACTCTAGAATGCGTTTGTACAATATGGGTATCAAATGAAAGGTGTTAATGAGTATTTTAAAAGGGCGTGGGCCTTAGTTCTATAGGTGGACGCCTTTTCGAGATATCGCCATAAAGGTGGACCAGGGGTGACTCTAGAATTTGTTTGTACGATATGAGTATCAAATGAAAGGTGTTAATGAGTATTTTAAAAGGGCGTGGGCCTTAGTTCTATAGGTGGACGCCTTTTCGAGATATCGCCATAAAGGTGGACCAGGGGTGACTCTAGAATTTTGTTTTGTACGATATGGGTATCAAATGAAAGGTGTTAATGAGTATTTTAAAAGGGAGTGGGCCTTAGTTCTATAGGTGGACGCCTTTTCGAGATATCGCCATAAAGGTGGACCAGGGGTGACTCTAGAATTTTGTTTGTACGATATGGGTATCAAATGAAAGGTGTTAATGAGTATTTTAAAAGGGAGTGGGCCTTAGTTCTATAGGTGGACGCCTTTTCGAGATATCGCCATAAACGTGGACCAGGGGTGACTCTAGAATGTGTTTGTACGATATGGGTATCAAATGAAAGGTGTTAATGAGTATTTTAAAAGGGGAGTGGGCCTTAGTTCTATAGGTGGACGCCTTTTCGAGATATCGCCATAAAGGTGGACCAGGGGTGACTCTAGAATTTGTTTGTACGATATGGGTATCAAATGAAAGGTGTTAATGAGTATTTTAAAAGGGAGTGGGCCTTAGTTCTATAGGTGGACGCCTTTTCGAGATATCGCCATAAAGGTGGACCAGGGGTGACTCTAGAATTTGTTTGTACGATATGGGTATCAAATGAAAGGTGTTAATGAGTATTTTAAAAGGGAGTGGGCCTTAGTTCTATATGTGGACGCCTTTTCGAGATATCGCCATAAACGTGGACCAGGGGTGACTCTAGAATGTGTTTGTACGATATGGGTATTAAATTAAAGGTATTAATGAGGGTTTTAAAAGGCAGTGGTGGTAGTTGTATATGTGAAGGCGTTTTCCAGATATCGACCAAAATGTGGACCAGGGTGACCCAGAACATCATCTGTCGGGTACCGCTAATTTATTTATATATGTAATACCACGAACAGTATTCCTTCCAAGATTCCAAGGGCTTTTGATTTCGCCCTGCAAAACTTTTTCATTTTCTTCTACTTAATATGGTAGGTGTCACACCCATTTTACCAAGTTTTTTTCTAAAGTTATATTTTGCGTCAATAGACCAATACAACTACCATGTTTCATCCCTTTTTTCGTATTTGGTATATAATTATGGCATTTTTTTCATTTTTCGTAATTTTCGATATCGAAAAAGTGGGCGTGGTCATAGTCGGATTTCGTCCATTTTTTACACCAATACAAAGTGAGTTCAGTAAGTACGTGAACTGAGTTTAGTAAAGATATATCGATTTTTGCTCAAGTTATCGTGTTAACGGCCGAGCGGAAGGACAGACGGTCGACTGTGTATAAAAACTGGGCGTGGCTTCAACCGATTTCGCCCTTTTTCACAGAAAACAGTTATCGTCCTAGAATCTAAGCCTCTACCAAATTTCACAAGGATTGGTAAATTTTTGTTCGACTTATGGCATTAAAAGTATCCTAAACAAATTAAATGAAAAAGGGCGGAGCCACGCCCATTTTGAAATTTTCTTTTATTTTTGTATTTTGTTGCACCATATCATTACTGGAGTTGAATGTTGACATAATTTACTTATATACTGTAAAAGATATTAACTTTTATTTTAAAATTTGACTTAAAAAAATTTTTTTTTAAAAAGTGGGCGTGGTCGTTCTCCGATTTTGCTAATTTTGATTAAGCATACATATAGTAATAAGAGTAACGTTCCTGCCAAATTACAGCTTGCAAAACTTCTAAATTACCTTCTTTTAAAAGTGGGCGGTGCCACGCCCATTGTCCAAAATTTTACTAGTTTTCTATTCTGCGTCATAAGTTCAACTCACCTACCAAGTTTCATCGCTTAATCCGTATTTGGTAATGAATTATCGCACTTTTTCGATTTTCCGAAATTTTCGATATCGAAAAAGTGGGCGTGGTTATATTCCGATATCGTTCATTTTAAATAGCGATCTGAGATGAGTGCCCAGGAACCTACATACCAAATTTCGTCAAGATACCTCAAAATTTACTCAAGTTATCGTGTTAACGGACAGACGGACGGACGGACGGACATGGCTCAATCGAACTTTTTTTCGATACTGATGATTTTGATATATGGAAGTCTATATCTATCTCGATTCCTTTATACCTGTACAACCAACCGTTATCCAATCAAAGTTAATATACTCTGTGAGCTCTGCTCAACTGAGTATAAAAAATGTTGGAAATTAATAATTCGGCGCATGAAGATACTCGACCTAAATAACTTGGTTCTCGATTTCACTAATTGTCATAGCAATCCCTTATACTATAGGCTGGAATTACCCATTTCAAATTTTTCATTCCACTTCACTTGGCGGTTAGTGTTTGATATGTTTTTGAAATCTATATTTAAGGAAATCAAATATTGGTAAGTAAAAATTATAATAAATGTACATATGTGACCTGGAATCATGAAACGACCCTATTGTGCGAAAACAAGTTTTCGAGAAAAACGCGTTTAAAGTTTTTTTTATCTTGACTCTGTGTAGCGGCTGGCCGTTGTGAACGAATTTTGTAATTAGAATTTAAGTAACTTCCCGATAAGCTACAAGCTTGAAGCTTGGAATATAGTTCATAACCCGATGACAATGAAATAATAAGAAAAAAATCTCCGATAGGTGGCGCATGGATCGAAATATTTCAAAAAATCGTATTTGTGGTCCGATTTGGCTTTAAATGCGATTTGTAAAAAACTAAGAAAGATAGAAAACTGCGGTGTATTTCATTGGAAAGAGCGTTAAATTTCCTATAAGAATCGCTCAAAAAGTGAAGAACGATATTTTCGCACAATAGGGTCGTGTCATGATTCCAGGTCACATATAAAAAAAGTTAAGTTTGATTAATGATGACATGTAGAAGAAAGTATGTTATGCGGCATACTCGAAGATTGCCGAGCAAAGCTCGGTCGCCCAGGTCCTGACTGTTTGTTATGCATATTTAGTTGGTCGCTTACTTGACTGCTGCGAGATCAATCAAATTCCATACTCTCTTAAACTCTGTTTGTAGGGGAAAATAGTCCTCGACGATTTAGGATGGTGTTGACGAGATGATAGTCTGAACGCTGCTGCGCCACCTGCTAGAAAAAACCTGACCTATACGAAGGCAGTCACGCTTACGTTTTTTGTGTTCGATGATCGCTTGAAGTGTGCTTTGGCCATACCTATCTGGTTGATCTACGACGTCGTGCTTTTTGGAACAGTTTGCAGCCAGGAGGTCTGGTATTACAGCGATGCCTTCCTAATAAAAATGCGCATTGGGAAGTAATGGAAGCCTTGGCGCGTCAAGGAGCTCTGCAGTGGCAGACCACATGAGTTTTCCCTTTCGTGAAATGTTGACTACCGCGCATGCTCGCAACAATCACCGCTCGCCTGAACCTGAATTCAAACCCAACCAGCGTTGACTTCCGTATAGATCCAAAAATAAAATCCGCAAACTCCAGTGGGCTCTCTATCGCTGGCTCAGGCGAAGTCAATCATCCTGCGAACCCTGGAATGTTAAGTAGCCAAAACTGCGGATCTATGGCAGCAAAGGCAAAGATATGCGAATGCAATGAACCTCAGTGGGAACGGTAGTTGAGCAAGTCCAGGGGACTCGATGTCTCAGTAAGGCTCATAGTCATCGTGTTCCCATAAACATAAGGCACGAAGCTCTAAGCAGAAAGAAAAGAAAGGCGGAAAAAAGGTCGCCACAGCAATAACACCATCGGGCAGACCTTTTACAGTTGATGCCAGGAGACTTAATTTTCTTCGTGGATCTGACATTAAAAGGTGCCACCAAAACCTATGGGAAGACATATCTGCCTGAGAAGGATGAGTAGAGGCAGGTATACTAGTGTAAGTTATGCAACAGCAATAAAGCTACTTGTCACTCGACAATGAGGCAGGTCCGAAGGCTGATGTCTGCCTTGGGCAATGAAAGCAAAAGCGCATTATGGGCAACTCACTTCGAGTTATACGCCGAGCTCTAAGAAGTATAGGGCCACTCTTTCCTGGATAATATATCATCGACCCGAGAGAAGTAGGTGAAATCGCCGTGGGAGCCTTCGAAGGCTACTTCAAAGTGGCAGATCTACTCACTTTGCTGCTTCAAGCACAAAGACCAACCCGTCTTAAAAAAAAACAAAAGATATTTGGCGCTATTCACCTCCGAGGAGATTTAGATCGAGCTTATCCTTCAATTTGCGTTGTGCTGCTTTGTATTTTTCCTAAAAATTGGTGGACGGAAGCTACATGTTCACTTCCGATTCCGAAAAGCAGATGATTTTCACTGAGAAAATTTTCATGGAAGAAATGCACTCGGAGTGTTCGCCAAACCTTTGCCGAAGAGCGACCTTGCTTCGAAAAAGACGACAAATCCCGAAAGACTTGGAACTATTGCGTGCTCTGTCTAACCCAGTCTCGGAAAGCGGATGCCCGGGTTCTATACAGCGTATTGTGCAAAAGACTAAAGCCCAAATCCGCCAAACTGATAGGACCTTATCAATGCAGAAGACTCCCGATAATAAAATCAACACGCACCATCTGTGACCCGGCCTATGAAAAGGTGGCTTATGACTCAAAAAAGAAATTGCGAGAAACAGCTGTTAAAAATAAACAATGCATTTCTTCAGTTTCTTAGTAGTTTTTCTTTTGCATTATGAACAGTCATGCCCAAAAGGCAATCAAAAAAGGCAAAAGAGCATAAATGAGATAAGTTCGTGTGTGTATATAAAGAGCGATGTTTTTTTCAATGCAAAGCACAAACCAGTTTCTGACCGAAAAAAAATCGTGTGAGTGCTCAGATTTAAAAGCAATGCTGAACGAGTAGTACGTGTGTCGCTTGTGAATAATGTCTGTCGAAGAAGAATTTAGCGAGGTTTTTCAAACATATTTCTGTAAAACGAAGAGAATGATGATGATTCTTTCGATGGTGTTGGTATCAATTACGAAGACGAACCACAAGCATTGTTTCAAGCTGAAGGTCAAATGGAAGTGGATGAAAATATCATCTGCAGAACACTTCTAAGCAAGTTAGGACTTTCTAGTTTTCACCACGTGAAAGAGCGTCTCAAAAAACTATAGAAACCAGAAACAAAGTAGACAAATTTTTTTTAGTCATAAGCCACCTTTTCATAGGCCGGGTCACATCTCTTCGTCGACTTCAAAGCAGCTTTAACAGCTGGAAAAAGGGTTGCATGTTTTCTGCTGTCGGAACTTAGGCTCCCTGCAAAGCTTTAACGCTTGAGCGACATCACCAGCTCCCTATAGAGCTCGACGAACCATATATACGTCTTTCATCATATCTGTACTGATGTTGTTGTTGTTGTTGTAGCAGTGACTGAAATGACAGTCCTTTGTCGGGAAAAATCCCGAGTCGCTCTGGTACATAGAACCGACTGCTTTGGGAAGCGATGGTGTTGAAAGGCGATTTTGTTAATTGGTTCATATCCAGGAGGGCGGACAAAGCAGCTAGACGTTTTCTCCATAGGCTATCGAGTCAAAGAAAGTTTTTCCTTCGCCCCTAGTCGATTTCTTGTGGGAAAGTGGTTTAATATTGTAGATAAACCATAAATAATTGGGTGACTGTGCATTCTCCCAGCACTCACCCTTTGGTTCCGCAAAAATTTCAAATAAATCAAACTTGGGACGCATATTTATATTTCATTGCAATAAAAATCTATTTATTTTTTTAATTTCAGGCAAATATGCAAACAAAAATCATTTCTACAACTGAAGAAAAATGTTACTTTAGTATTGCCGCAGTCCTTTGCCATACATGGGCTCAATGAGACTTACTTTACTTCCGCTTAGCCCAAGGCCTCTATTTGCTAATTGGCTGTGGCGAATCTGAAGAGTTAACGTTTTTTTTTGTTTTAGTGTCCACAATGCAGCTTCTTAAGCTCCACGCCTTGTAGCACCTTCATTTGTGTTTTTTTGTAGCCAAATCGTGTCAACTCGTCGCTGGGTTCGTTTAGCTTCGGGTAGTGAGAGATTATAACAATTCAAATCCAGGTACAATGCCGTTTCGTCAACTTCAATGTGTCGCAGAATATCGGATAGTAGCTCTATGTATCATAGCCCACCAGTATAATAATTTAAGTACTCACTACTTCTAAACATAATTCTAAAGACTGATTAATCTAAGATCTTAACAGCTATACTCGCACTGCATCAGCAACAAATTGGCAAAAAAAAATATATATACACATGTATATACTTTTACGCCGCCGACGTCTGTTGTTGTTGTTCGGTTGTTGTGGAGCCTACTGCTGAGGCCTCCGTCGATTTTTCATTTATAGCCAACCATGGGCAACGTTTTTGTAATTCCGCTCTGTATCTTGGATGGCTAATCGCATACACGAAGGGATCCACACAAGCCACCATTTTACACGTACAAGCTGGTATCATAGTAACTCCCGGCGTCAGTAAACTTTTTATCCCCAAATGCGCCAATCAATGACATTACACCATATGGAGTCCATGAAACAAAGAATAAGAAGCAGATAGTAATGGCAGCCTTTGCGATACGTATTTCTGCAGACTCCTTACTCTTGTCCACATTTGATCGTAAAGACTCAACATTCATTTTCTTCGCCTGTTCGCGCAATGCTTTTTCGTGACTGAAAACATGTCCCACAATTTGACTGTAATAGAAGATGATCATGGAAGTTGGACAAACGAAGCTGAAAGTGAATATGGTAGCCACAAAGAGGCGCGTATCGAAGTTGTCTGTCAAATAGTCGAAAGTGCAAGATGTTAAGTAACCCTCTGAAATGAAAAGACAATTTAAAAGTGACCGTTAGAGTAAATGCTACTCAAGTAAAAACATTGAACCCTAGAAAGATACGTTATTTTTTTACCCTAGAAAGATAACGTAGGTCTGAGAGAGGCGTTCAAGTTTAAGGACACTAAAGGTATAAAAAACTTAAATTTTTTTTTAATAATTTATTTGATATACATATATTCACTTGTTTTAAATGTTTTTTAAAGAAAAATATTGTTTTTTTCATATATTAAAAATTAAGTTTGACTTGTCTTGGACTTGTCCTTACAAAAATCAGTCTTTTCGGAGGACCTCAGTTTATAGTTGTTTCATAAAAACAATTAAAATAAAATACATTTTTTTGTACTTTAATTGAATGAATTAACTGTTTTAAACTATACTTAAAAAAATATTAGCTATAATTACATGTAAAATTTGTAGTCACGTATAACAACGTATTTTTAAAAAAACAATCGTATATATTTCAGCAAACAAAAAAGTTACTACTGAAAAACACCCCCCACTGACAAGCTGGTAATGGTAGCTGAGAAAACTGAGAATGAGAATGTTCTCTCTTTACGATTATGGGAGACTGAGACCAAAATTAAAACGACGCACGTCTCACAGACGTACGTTATCTCACTAGGGTTAAACGTAGTTTAAGTTAAAGAGATATGTATATACGGTCCTGTTACTAGAATAGCTTTGCACTAAAGAAAAAAATTTCACCAAGGAAGATAAATTTTATGGAAGTATTTAAGGCAAGCCACCGTGGTGTGATGGTAGCGTGCTCCGCCTATCACACCGTATGTCCTGGGTTCAACTCCCGGGGAAAGCAACATCAAAATATTAGAAATAAGGTTTTTCAATTAGAAGAAAATTTTTCTAAGCGGGGGTCGCCCCTCGGCAGTGTTTGGCAAGCGCTCCGGGTGTATTTCTGCCATGAAAAGCTCTCAGTGAAAACTCATCTGCCTTGCAGATGCCGTTCGGAGTCGGCATAAAGCATGTAGGTCCCGTCCGGCCAATTTGTAGGAAAATCAAGAGGAGCACGACGCAAATTGGAAGAGAAGCTCGGCCTTAGATCTCTTCGGAGGTTATCGCGCCTTACATTTATTTTTTTATTTAAGGCAAGTCGCTAGATAGTTGAAATGTTTCAAAAAATTATTTGCTGGAAACTTGCAACATTCGCAAACAGATCAGGTAAGTGGACCATATTACTGCTGTCTCTTACTAAATGAGCTTAAAAGAAGAAGTGCGGACTGTCTAAACGATCGGTTATCCCCTTTGGTAACGACACTTTGCTCTTTTAGAAGACTGTCTCTTACTAAATGAGCTTCAAAATATTTAGGCTATCTCAGCGATCGGCAATCCCCTCTCGTGTTTCCGAATGAAGTATTTTAATTCCAAAGTGTAAGGGCTCCTTCATTACTTTTATACAATTACATATACAATATACATCAAAACTCATTCAATCCTCAAAATAAAAGCCTTTTGAGTGGAATAGAAAACCGTTTAGAACACCTTTTTTCTAACTAATATAACTTCTTACGGGCCCTTGAGATTAGGATATTGGGTAAGGAGCTCTCGTAACTACCTCCATACCAACGGCTGTACTCAGTAAGTATGTGTTTTGAAATGTACATTTTTCTTGCATACAAATTGTATACAGAACAAGTATAACGAACAATATATACTCAGCGTGAGCTTCAATTGTATATTTCATTTCAGACAAATTACTTTTCTACATAACACGTGGCACCGCCCGTTTAAAAAAAAATGTCTCCCCATTTCCTCTTACAATAAAACTTGATAAGTGAAATATCATTGATTCAAAACTACTTTTTGCTAAGTTATAGCTTACTCTTCTAGTCTACGACCCTTTAAACTTGTTTTATATCTAAGTTGCCGTGGTCTTTAACCCATCCCGCCCATTTTTACTAGAAATATTTTCTGCTATAAGGAAAATATGTGTACACAATTTCATTACGATATCGTAGTTTTTCTTCGAGTTATGGCTCCCGAAACATAGAAAATTGCTTAGTCATAAAAGGGGTGCCACACCCATTTTCAAAAATTTTAGTGTTTTCAAATTTAATGTAATAATTCAATTTAGAAAGTAAAATTCTATTGACACAAAGCTTTTTTTCGCTAAGATATAGCTTATTATTTTCGTCTACGACCTTTTTAAAAATCTTTTATATAAAAGTGGGCGTGGTCTGCAACCGATCTCGACCATTTTTTCTAGGAATATTTCCTGCTATAGGAAAAATCTGCGTATCCAATTTTATTACGATCCGTTAATTTTTCTTCGAGTTATGGCTTCCGAAACATACACAATTGCTTAGTCATAAAAGGGGCGGTGCCGCGCCCATTTTTAAAAATTTGAAGCTTTTCCTATTTATTGTTATAAATCCACTTGGAAAACGAAATACCATTAATATAAAGCCCTTTTTTGAAAAGATATAGCTTATTTTATTCGTCCACTACCCTTTTATAAATCTTTTATATAAAAGTGGGCGTGGTCCTTAACCGATTTCGTTAATTTTTTCAAAGCATTACTTATAGTAAAGGCAACTTCTGGGCCGAATTTTGTTACGATATGTTTAACGATTTTTGATTTATGATTAATAATATTTGTAAAATTGATTTTATCACAAGTGGGCGGTGCCACGCCCATTTTAAATTTTTTTTCAAATTTTTATCAAAAGTCTCAATATCAGTCCACACGTCAAATTTCAACATTCTTAGTGTATTATTTACTAAATAATCAGGTTTTTTGTGTTTTTCAAAATGGTATATATATAAAAAGTGGGCGTCGTTATCATCCGATTTCGCTCATTTTCAATACCAATCTATTCTGGGTCTAGATAAGCTCGTGTACCAAATTTGGTGAAGATATCTCAATATTTACTCAAGTTATCGTGCTAACGGACGGACGGACCGACATGGCTCAATCAAATTTTTTTTCGATACTGATGATTTTGATATATGGAAGTCTATATCTGTCTCGATCCCTTTATACCTATACAACCAACCGTTATCCAATCAAAGTTAATATACTCTGTGTGCAAAGCATGCTGAGTATAAAAAGTGTACATTATAAAACTCAGTTACTGAATCTACACCAAGGGCGGCCGCTTTTAACGCTTGGCCTCAAAGTCAAACATAATAACAGATCTACTAAAAGTAGTCAGTCGGCTTGGATTAGGATGTTGCCGATTCTCTTATTGGTAAGACAAACTTTAACTGAAGTTTAAACTAACACTGAAAAACCAGTACCTTAGGGACAGAAGAGCTGACGATATTAGCTCCCGGGCGCACAGTGGCATTTTTGCTTCGTTTGGACGCGAAAAAGTAAAAATTTTCAAAATTTTCAATTTTTTAATTTGCATTATTTTTGTGCTGAAAATATATAAAGCCGTGAAAAGAAAAGCCTGCCAAAAGTTTGAACCACGCTGTACCACAATAATTTTTGAATTTCTACAATAATTCAATATTATTGCATATAACTCAAATGATTCTTCATCCCCGTAGGTCCCCCATTTGATATAATGGCGATCACAAAGAGGGAGTTGTATGAGGTGTGGGTTGCAGGACTTGACCAAATAAAAAATAATAAATGTAAGGCGGGATAACCTCCGAAGAGATCTAAGGCCGAGCTTCTCTTCCAATTTGCGTCGTGCTCCTCTTGATTTTTCCCTACAAATTGGCCGGACGGGACCTACATGTTTTTATGCCGACTCCGAACGGCATCTGCAAGGCAGATGAGTTTTCACTGAGAGCTTTTCATGGCAGAAATACAATCGGAGCGCTTGCCAGACACTGCCGAGGGGCGACCCCGCTTAGAAAAATTTTCTTCTAATTGAAAAATCTTATTTCTAAAATTTTGATGTTGCTTTGCCCGGGAGTTGAACCCCAGGGCATACGGTGTGATAGGCGGAGCACGTACCATCACACCACGGTGGCCGCCATGAGATGGATTCAAGTGAATTACACCAAAGCTAATTTTCTTGGAAAGTTTGCTTCATGGTTTGAGGAAGATAAGAGATTTAAATATAGGTATGTTCAACTGTGAACAAAAGAACAAGATAAGGCTATAAGAAAGTTTTTGTATGGGGTAAATTCGAAATTTTTGGAGGGGGTTCAACCCCCCAAAACCCCAACCCCCATTCGCCTATCTTCACTGAAGGGGGTAAGGCATATAAACATATACACTTGGTTTGAATGAAATATATTAATTTTCAGTGAGTTATAATTTTTTCGCGTCTAAATCATGCAAAAATGCCACTGTGGGGCGCTTTTTGCCAGGATAAGAACGGACATTAAGATTTTTTCGAATTGCTCTCTTCTCACTCTGGAGATTGCAGTATGGGAAGCGGCATTGTTGTAAGTCCCTGACGATCTCAGCAAGGGACCTCAAATATAAAAAAACAAAAAACAACGGAGACATCAATACCGGGATCTATCATGGAATTTCGTGTAAATGTCATTTGCAAGTGGCACATTGTCTAGAGTTAACCGCTTTAGATATGCGTTTTCCATATAGTTCCGCCATGTTTTCCAGTAAACCATAGATTAGATTGATACGAATCTTTTGCTTACGCTCTCATATTTTCGCTCTCACGAGGGATTTATCTTCTAGTTGTTGCTGGCAACAATCACAGATAAATCCCTCGCGCCAGCTGAAGCGGGTGGCAGGACAAAAAAATGTGCCAGCCAAAACGAAAAACGTGCCAAAAATTTTGGTAAACTTTAGTTTGACCTACAACTGTAGAATAGCGTTCAAAAATTATGGGGAAAAAGGAAAAAAATACTTGTTTTAGTGTAAGTATTATTAGTTCAAAGGCGGAGGGTAAATATTATTTCCCATTCAAAAGTTATCACTAAAAAACAGGTTTTGTAAATATGAACTCCCGATGCAACCAGTCCATTTTGATCACAGAACCTGGAACGCCAGACATGTAGGATAAGCCGTATCCATAAAATAATGTTAACTATTATATCATAGGTCCGATTTACTGAAATTTCAAAAGAATATATGGTTTTCACTGCGAGTTAAATGCGTTACAATATTTGACTAATTAATTTAATCGAAATGTTAGTTTTTCTTAGATTTGTTTATATTTAACTCTAACTAGTCGTATTATTGTAAAATAACTTTAAGGAAATAAATATTTTACGACTATCATTTTATTAAATGATTGAAACTATAATCGCCGAAATGTATGTCAAAAATCCCCATTTTCAGATCTATTCATTTTTGTTTGGAGTGGCATCATTGTTAAATGTTATAAAAAATGTGCATTTTGACAGCGCTCTCTCGAAACAAAGAGTTGCAAATCCATTCATCTATGCAGTAAACAGTACATTCAGTCCCTTAGACCTAGTTCACACGTAACGAGATTATCCTCATTTTCGTACTTAACTCCTAATTGCTAATTAAATAACAAGATTTCCCATATACATACATTTTTCGCTTCGATAATCGGTAATTAAGAAAAAATTTTAGAGATGAAGTTTTTTTTTGCCTTAGACGTAGAACCAGCTCTAGTGTCACCGCTAGATGGAAGCACGAAATAAAAAAGAAACGTGAAAATTTTACTAGTAATAATCTAATTCCTAGGAATGGGACACATGTGTACACCTAGAGTGCCTATTGCGGGCTTATTGTAGATTAGGGAATCTGTAAACGTGGTATTAGCATATACACTTTTCTGGAGCAGGAGGTTCAAAAACAAAAGTCACCGCAATGGTTAGGTTAGGTTAGGTTGAACTGGCCGGTCCATGAGGACCTCACATAGACTGAATAAGTCCATAGTGTTACCAGAAGTTTGTTTTAACGACCAAACTGAAAAACCCTATCAAAAACCAGGATATAAAATACCTCCGTCCTCTTGGGAAATACTAGAAGCTTCCTAGCATTTAAGCCACTTGCTGCTTCTGGATCTGACAGCTGTATTACTCCTAATAGCTGGAGTCTTAGCCTGGCAAGCGCAGGGCAAGAGCACAGAACGTGCTCGATAGTTTCCTCCTCCAGCCCGCACTTCCTACATCTGCTATCACTGACCAAGCCTAATTTAAAGTTATGTGACGACAGAAGGCAGTATCAGTCATAATACCCGTCATGAGTCTACAGTCCTCTCTTTTTAATGATAGAAGCAACTTTGTTAGTCTAAGGTTGTAAAACCTGCACATAATCTTCGACACTTTAGAGCCCCGCGCTTGAACCCACGCCCATCTGTTGCCATATGCCCTGGGACCCAATATAGATGTATGCTTCTCCCTGTCCCGATTCTCTCCAGGGACTGCTTACACTCTAATACGCATTTTGATGCTGTGGTATGCGAGATAAGTCACCGCAATGCTGTGGCTGAAACTGAAAAACAAGTCACACTGCTCTTTTATATCGTTACGGCCATCTTAAAAACGCTTAAAGGCCAAATTAAACTTCCTTAAAACTAACGCCATAGTCGTAACCATACCCATACCCATATCCATCTCCAATGTGATCGATTAATGGTGCCTTAACATAAAAATCGTGAAAATTTCATAAAAATGAAGAAAACGCAAAAAATTGCAATCATATTCCACAAAAAATAAGTCTCTTAGTCAAAAACGTATCCAAAGCAATAAATAAAATATACAAAAAGTTAATAAATTCACCAACTCAATTATTTTTAGGTTGTGGATATGGCGAGAAACCAAAAAACCTATTGGTTGGCTATGGTGTGGTTATGGCGTTAGCGTTATGGTATGGCACCATTAATCGATTACATTGATTTCCATAAGGTAGGTTCGATCAGCTGTTTTATCTGGTTATGAGTTTATGGTTGTAAGTCACCATTAATTGGCCTTTAAGGGCCAATTAAACTTCCTTAAGGGCCAATTAAACTCCCTTACCCTAACGCCATAGTCGTAACCATACCCATATCCATAACCATCTCCAATGTGATTGACTAATGGTGCCTTAACCTAAAAATCGTGAACATTTCATAAAAATGAAGAAAACGCAAAAAATTACAAACATAATCCACAAGAAATAAGTCTCTTAGTCATAACGTATCCAAAACAATAATAAAATCTACAAAAAGTTATTAAATTCACCAACTCAAATATTTTTAGGTTATGGATATGGCGAAAAACCAAAAACCAATTGGTAGGCTATGGTATAGTTACGGCGTTAGCCTTATGGTAAGGCACCATTAATCGATTACATTGATTTCCATAAGGTAGGTTCGATCAGCTGTTTTATCTGGTTATGGTTTTATGGTTGTAAGTCACCATTAATTGGCCTTTAAGTGCCAATTAAACTTCCTTAAGGGCCAATTAAACTCCTTTACCCTAACGCCATAGTCGTAACCATACCCATATCCATAACCATCTCCAATGTGATTGACTAATGGTGCCTAACCTAAAAATCGTGAACATTTCATAAAAATGAAGAAAACGCAAAAATTACAAACATATCCACAAAAATAAGTGTCTTAGTCATAACGTATCCAAAACAATTAATAAAATCTACAAAAAGTTATTAAATTCACCAACTCAAATATTTTTAGGTTATGGATATGGCGAAAAACCAAAAACCAATTGGTAGGCTATGGTATAGTTACGGCGTTAGCGTTATGGTAAGGCACCATTAATCGATTACATTGATTTCCATAAGGTAGGTTCGATCAGCTGTTTTATCTGGTTATGGTTTTATGGTTGTAAGTCACCATTAATTGGCCTTTAAGGGCCAATTAAACTTCCTTAAGGGCCAATTAAACTCCTTTACCCTAACGCCATAGTCGTAACCATACCCATATCCATAACCATCTCCAATGTGATTGACTAATGGTGCCTTAACCTAAAAATCGTGAACATTTCATAAAAATGAAGAAAACGCAAAAAATTACAAACATAATCACAAGAAATAAGTGTCTTAGTCATAACGTATCCAAAACAATTAATAAAATCTACAAAAAGTTTTTAAATTCACCAACTCAAATATTTTAGGTTATGGATATGGCGAAAAACCAAAAACCAATTGGTAGGCTATGGAATAGTTACGGCGTTAGCGTTATGGTAAGGCACCATTAATCGATTACATTGATTTCCATAAGGTAGGTTTGATCAGCTGTTTTATCTGGTTATGGATAAGTCACCATTCATTGGCCCTTTAATCTCAGCCATACTTTTTAAAATCAACCAATACCAAATTTTCTCCGAAGCTGTGGAGATATTCTTTAACTTTTTTAGCGATCGATTATCACCAGATCAATTGACATTAAGTTATTCCTCGCAAATTTTGCGACTGTAATCTGAAAGCGATGACTGATTAATTGGGTAAGCAAGAAAGTATCTTATACTATTTTCACACAGACGGCTTATTGAATAATAAAGGCAGTTTTCTACATTAAGACGCTTATTGAGCTCAATCTTCCCTACAAAATTCGAATCTATAATTATTTCATTAGTAGCTAATCGAATGCCTAATGAAGTCAAAAGCACAATGCAACTCTGTTGGCCGCGTTCCGCTTCTTAGTTTTTGGTGTGTTCAGTGCTTAAAAATGTCATTTGTCAAAGTAAATGTCATTGTCTGCATGGCGGAACGATACAAGGTGGCCGCATCGAACAGCTGATTATAACCTTTTTTATTTGATTTGATACATCAACTACCGGCGCAGTACGATTTTGACATTTGTCCATCGAATTTACAAGTACATGTATTTTTTTTGTTTGTAGGTATGTCACCATGCTGCCACCTTGTATCGTTCCGCCATGATTGTCTGTCATATAGCATTGTCATTTTATTCGCTTGACATTTCATCCTTCATACTAATCGAGCAGTTACTGCTGTGTGAAATCAAAAAATTTACGATTTCATTAGAAGGTGAAATGCGATCATTAAGTTTCTGTGTGAAAACAGTATAATACACATTTGCAAAATTTGCCGCTAAGTTTCGCGTCAATACAAAAATTGTCGTTAAGAAAGTAACTCTTTACAGATATCGATAAACAACATAAAAATTACTGGAGTATGGTAACGTACAAAATGAGCAAAAGAGTAAGCTAAATCCGTACAAAAAACACCAGCTATGCTTGTCTATCCTCTTTGCTACAGCACACTAATGCACTATTTTCACAGATATTCATTTTATGTTCGGTTTGTTAGTGTAGAAAAAGTGACGGCGGAAAAATATACGGATTCTGTTCAGCAGCAATTAATAGTTTTTTCACACCAAAACTTAAATATTATCTAAAAAAAGCGCAAGAAAATGTGTATTAAAGTGTAAATAACTATAACAAAATAAAAACGAGTGTTGAAGAAAAGGTGAAGCAAGTGATTTGTGAAATATTGGAAAGTCTCATTTGAAATTTAATGTAATTTAGAGTTATTTCCCTCCCGTGGGAAGGAAAAAAACTCAACCCAAAAAAGGCCAAGCTATATACAAATTGAAACAAATATAAAGAGCATTTTGTTGTTTTGTACATTGCACTTGTGTATGAATGAAATGCTGCTATTAAGAGTGCTAACTCTTTCTAAAACATAGTCTTTGAATGCATTTGAGTTTAATTGTGAGTGCGTTTGGTTGGACCGCCTTCTTTTGATTTTTTTTTGTTGTGTGCACTGAAATACGGCAAATTTTGAGTTTTTTTGTTAGCAGAGCTCTTTACGTTGTGTAGGATATACAGAACAAGCCTGGCAAACTTGTAAGTATTTAGGGGTGATCAGACGGGTCGATCCCAAAACTTCTATTTTTTATTAATACACATTCTCAATTTTTTTACAATTCCAACAACTGAGTAGTTAGAGGGTTGTATGAGCAAGAAATAAGACCAAGAAAAAAACTCGAGTTTATTGCCCACAGCAGCGGCGTTGTATGTACAAAGCAAAAATTTTGGAATATAGCCATAAATGTGGATCAGGGTTGACTCTAGAATGCGTTTGTACGATATGGGTATCAAATGAAAGGTGTTAATGAGTATTTTAAAAGGGAGTAATCCTTAGTTCCATAGGTGGACGCCGTTTCGAGATATCGCCACAAAGGTGGACCAGGGGTGACACTAGAATTTGTTTGTACAATATGGACATCAAACGAATGGGGTTAATGAGTATTTTAAAAGGGAGTGGGCCTTAGTTCTATAGGTGGATGCCGTTTCGAAATATCGCCATAAAGGTGGACCAGGGGTGACTCTAGAATGTGTTTGTACGATATGGGTATCAAATTAAGGTATTAATGAGGGTTTTAAAAGGGAGTGGTGGTTGTTGTATAGGTGGTCGCCTTTTCGAGATATCGCCATAAAGATGGACCAGGGGTGACTCTAGAATGCGTTTGTACGATATGGGTATCAAATGAAAGGTGTTAATGCGTATTTTAAAAGGGAGTAATCCTTAGTTCCATAGGTGGACGCCGTTTCGAGATATCGCCCTAAAGGTGGACCAGGGGTGACCCTAGAATTTGTTTGTACAATATGGGCCTCAAACGAAAGATGTTAATGAGTATTTTAAAAGGGAGTGGGCCTTAGTTCTATAGGTGGACGCCTTTTCGAGATATCGCCATAAAGGGTGGACCAGGGGTGACTCTAGAATTCGTTTGTGCAATACGGGTATCAAACGAAAGGAGTTAATGAGTATTTTAAAAGGGAGTGGTCTTTAGTTCTATAGGTGGACGCCTTTTCGAGGTATCGCAATAAAGGTGGACCAGCGGTGACTCTAGACTTTGTTTGTACGATATGGGTATCAAATGAAAGGTGTTAATGAGTATTTTTAAAAGGGAGTGGGCCTTCGTTCTATAGCTGTTCGCCTTTTCGAGATATCGCCATAAAGGTGGGCCAGGGGTGACTTTAGAATATATTTGTACGATACGGGTATCAAATGAAAGGTGTTAATGAGTATTTTAAAAGGGCGTGAGGCTTAGTTCTATAGGTGGACGCCTTTCGAGATATCGCCATAAAGGTGGACCAGGGGTGAATCTTGAGTTTGTACGATATGGGTATCAAATTAAAGGTATTAATGGGAGTTTTAAAAGGGAGTGGTGGTTGTTGTAAATGTGAAGGCGTTTTCCAGATATCGACCAAAATGTGGACCAGGGTGACCCAGAACATCATCTGTTGGATACCGCTAATTTTTTATATACATATGTAATACAATCCAAGATTTTAAGGGTTTTTTATTTCGCCCTGCAGAACTTTTTCATTTTCTTCTACTTAATATGGTAGGTGTCACAACCATTTTACAAAGTTTTTTCTAAAGTTATATATCGCGTCAATAAACCAATCCAATTTCCATGTTTCATCTCTTTTTCGTATTTGGTATAGAATTATGGCATTTTTTTCATTTTTCGTGTTTTTCGATATCGAAAAAGTGGGCGTGGTCATAGTCGGATTTCGTTCATTTTTCATACCAAGATAAAGTGAGTTCAAGTAAGCACGTGAACTAAGTTCATTAAAGATATGTCGATTTATGCTCAAGTTATCGTGTTAACGGCCATGCGGAAGGACAGACGGGCGACTGTGTATAAAAACTGGGCGTGGCATCAACCGATTTCGCCCATTTTCACAGAAAACAGTTAACGTCGTAAAATCTATGCCCCCACCAAATTTCAAAAGGATTGGTTAATTTTTGTTCGACTTATGGCGTTAAAAGTATCCTAGACAAATTAAATGAAAAAGGGCGGAGCCACGCCCCATTTTGAAATTTTCTATTATTTTTGTATTTTGTTGCACCATATCATTACTGGAGTTGAATGTTGACATAATTTACTTATATACTGTAAAGATATAAAATTTTTTGTAAAAATTTTACTTTAAAAAAATTTTTTTTTAAATTGGGCGTGGTCCTTCTCTGATTTTGTTAATTTTTATTAAGCATACATATAGTAATAGGATTAACGTTCCTGCCAAACTTCATCATTATATCTTCCACGACTGCCAAATTACAGCATGCAAAATTTTAAATTACCTTCTTTTAAAAAAGGGCGGTGCCACGCCCATTGTCCAACATTTTATCACTTTTCTATTCTGCGTCATAAGTTCAACTCATCTACCAAGTTTCGTCGCTTTATCTGTCTTTTGTAATGAATTATCGCATTTTTAGGTTTTTCGAAATTTTCGATATCGAAAAAGTGGGCGTGGTTATAGTCCGATATCGTTCATTTTAAATAGCGATCTGATATGAGTGCTCAGGAACCTACATACCAAATTCCATCAAGATACCTCAAAATTTACTCAAGTTATCGTGTTAACGGACGGACGGACATGGCTCAATCAAATTTTTTTTCGATCCTGATTATTTTGATATATGGAAGTCTATATCTATCTCGATTCCTTTATATATGTACAACCAACCGTTATCCAATCAAACTTAATATACTCTGTGAGCTCTGCTCAACTGAGTATAAAAATTGGGGAAATTGCTTCACCAGGAGGTCCGTCGGGTTAATATGGTAGGTGTCACACCCGTTTTACAAAGTTTTTTCCAAAGTTATATTTTGCGTCAAAAAACCAATCCAATCACCATGTTTCATCCCTTTTTTCGTATTTGGTGTAGAATTATGGCATTTTTTTCATTCTTCGAAATTTTCGATATCGAAAAAGTGGGCGTGGTCAGTCGGATTTCGCCCATTTTTAATACGAAGATAAAGTGAGTTCAGATAAGTACGTGAACTAAGATTAGTAAAGATATATCGATTTTTGCTCAAGTTATCGTGTTAACGGCCAAGAGGAAGGACAGACGGCCGACTGTGCATAAAAACTGGCCGCGGCTTGAACCGATTTCGCCCATTTTCACAGAAAACAGTTGCCGGCATATAAGCTATGCCCTTAACAAATTTCACAAGGATTGGTAAATTTTTGTTCGACTTATGGCATTAAAAGTATTCTAGACAAATTAAATGAAAAAATATTGTATTTTGTTGCACCGTATCATTACTGGAGTTTAATGTTGACATAATTTACTTAATGTGACCCGGTCTATGAAAAGGTGGCTTATGACTAAAAAGAATTTTTTTTCCACTTTTGTTTCTGGTTTCGATAGTTTTTGAGACGCTCTTTCACGTGGTGAAAACTAGAAAGTCCTAACTTGCTTAGAAGTGTACTAAAAATGTAGAGAAAGAAGAAGAATGAAAGACGATGAAGCCTTTGGTTCCTTCGATGCCACTTTGGTGGCTGGTGAAGCATCCTCAGATTTTTTTGATAGCATTTTTTTCGATGGCAATGGAGCCAAAATATCGGTCAGAAACTGGTTTGTGCTTTGCCTTTTGGGCATGACTGTTCATAATGCAAAAGAAAAACTATTAAGAAACTGAAGAAATGCATTGTTTGTCTTTAACAACTGTTTCTCACAATTTCTTTTTTGAGTCATAAGCCACCTTTTCATAGACCGGGTCACATGTACTGTAAAGATATTAAACTTTTTGTTAAAATTTGACTTTTAATTTTTTTTTAAGTGGGCGTGTTCGTTATCTGATTTTGGTAATTTTTATTTAGCACACATATAATAACAGGAGTCACGTTCCTGCCAAATTTCATCATGATATCTTCAACGACTGCCAAGTTACAGCTTGCAAAAGTTTTAAATTACCTTCTTTTAAAAGTGGGCGGTGCCACGCCCATTGTCCAAAATTTTACTAATTTTCTATTCTGCGTTATAAGTTCAACTTACCTACCAAGTTTCATCGCTTTATACGTCTTTGGTAATGAATTATCGCACTTTTTCGGTTTTTCGGAATTTTCGATATCGAAAAAGTGGGCGTGGTTATAATCCGATATCGTTCATTTTAAATAGGGATCTGAGATGAGTGCTCAGGAGCCTACATACCAAATTTCATCAAGATACCTCAAAATTTACTCAAGTTATCGTGTTAACGGACTGACGGACGGACGGACGGACATGCCTCAATGAATTTATTTTTTCGCCCAGATCATTTTGATATATATAAGTCTATATCTATCTCGATTAGTTTATGCCGTTACGGATTACCGTTATACGAACAAAATTAATATTCGCTCAGCTGAGTATAAAAATAAAATCAGCTGATGAAATGAGCCAAACATATGGTTGAGCCATGTGTAAAGCTAGCGTATAAATCTACTAAATAAACACACTTGACAAGGTTGCATTTGCAGTTTGAAACAATTTATTACGCAATTTTATTTAAATTGGCAATTTATTATTACAGTTTATTATATGATAAATTTCGTAATAAAATGCCCAAATGGTAGGTATAAATTGCCAATTTGGTGTGTGTACCTGGTATTATGATGTGATACCGTACACAGCAGGCCAACCTATTAACAACGCACTGTGGCAGTTTTCTGTCAAAAATGTCGCATACAACTTCTATGAGACCGAAATTGAATTTACTTCGCAAAAAATTAACTCGATTTCCAATTCTTGGTCTACGTGACATATCGGATTGATGTTTGCACACATATGTGACATAGCGCAGGCTTTTTTCGTTTGGGGCAAAAAATGTCGTTAAAAGCTATGCAGTTTTTTATGTAGATGTGTTTAAGTCAATCTTATGCATTGCCAGTAAATTGCACGTATTTTTATGGAGAGCGGCAGATTGAGCGACACTGGCGTCATCTGACATGAAAAAGTAGCCAACTTCCAACTTTTGTTACAAGAAAAAGCATAAGAAAAAATTTCGCATTTGTGTGATTTCACACTTTGCAAGTGAAATTATTTTTCCCACTTGTTGGTACTTTTCTAGTATTATACTATGTTCAAACAGAAAAATAAATTGAGGAAATTTCGATTTGAATTGAGTGCTGTTCATACAACTCGATTTAGCTTACACAATAGTAATTTGATAGCTGGTTGGATCATCTCTACAGCAATAACATACTTTTGTTCAGACTGTCAAAATGTGCGTGTTGGTATTAGGCGAATGAAATGGAATGAAAACACAGAACTTTGAAATTTTTGTGTGTTGTAAGAAAATGTGTTCAATGTTTTGGTTTCATTTTGAGTTTGCCATCTTCTTTTGACAATCCCTACTGCAGTGAAATGAAAGACATAAAATCAGCTGATGAGATGAGCCAACCATATAGTTCAGCCATGCACAACTGAGGTTGAAATCTACTCAATAAACACACTTTACAAGGTTGTATTTGCAGTTTGAAACAATTTATTACGCAATTTTTTTTTAAATTGGCAATTTATTATTACAATTTATTATATGATAAATTGAGTAATAAATTGCCCAAATAGTATAAATTGCCAATTTGGTGTGTGTTTGAACCTAGTATAACATTTTTCAGTTTAAAACTGCAATTTAACAAATGAATAGGACACAAAACATGTTAGCAAGCATTTTTCTTGTATAGTGAGATTGTGTATCATAGTGCTTCGCGAAATTTTGTATATGAATGGGCATGGCGAAATAAACTTCAATTGCCAAGTCTGAAGTTCCTTTATATTTACAAACGCAACATCTTTGTTGATTGCGATGTTACTGGAATGCATAAGGCTGCGTTGAACTCATCTATATGAAAAACTTTATTGTGGCTCGGCCATAAAGCTCGTGCGTAGAAAAAAGTAGTGCGTTTTTATTAGTTTGGTCTGTAACGCCTTAAGGGATAAACACATAAAATTTTCGATGCAACAGCATGCGCTGACAGATGAGTTTATTACATGTGTTTGAATGGAGAGCAAGAAGGAGGCCTAAAAATTAAAATAAAATATGATAAAAGTTAAAATTGTAAAATTTTTTATAAAATCGATTAAAGTTACTTTTTTTAATCCATTATTTTGTACGTATGTCCGCTACTAAAATTTTTACCACAGCCGTAGGTATATCCATTGTGAATTCCTATAAGTGAAAAAGCTTTCTATTCCTCCATTGCCATATGTACCTGTGAAATATTTGCTTGCAGGGAGAATGACCAGCGGATCTGCATCCGGCAAAGGACCATCAACATCAATAACACTCCGCAAAACCTTCGGGGAGTGTCTTTATCGTTAATACAACAACAACAACTGCCATAAATTGCCCATTTGTATTTTAAACCAACTTTTCTTTTAAATTATTATATAGAAAATCAGAATACATATTAATATTCATTTATTAAATCTAGTTAATAGAGGAAATATGAGCAGCTAGTTAAGCAAACATTTTAAAATATTTAAATAATGCAGTATTCCAGTCCTCTACAAAAATGTTCGAAAACCACTATTGACCCTCAGCGGGTTAGGGGGCAGAATATACCCGAGGTAGGTATGCCTGTCGTAAGAGGCGACTAAAATACCTAATAAATAGATTCAAGACGGTGTGTAGCGCAATCCTTTCAGGTTGCTAGCGCAATATATAGCTTCTCCAAACCCAATTGTCAACCTCACCTATCCGTGGCGAATCCTGTTTCATTAACAGCCGAGGTTCTGGCGACCCCGAACTCCTCATGGATCTAGGGGGTGGGAGGGCGGTATGGCCAAAAAGGTTGTTGTTGTTGTAGTTGTAGCGATAAGGTTGCTCCCCGAAGGCTTTGGGGAGTGTCAAATGAGAGTGATGGTCATTTGCCGGATACAAATCCGGTACGCTCCGGTACCATAGCACCATTAAGGTGCTAGCCCGACCATCTCGGGAACGATTTATGTGGCCGCATTAAACCTTCAGGCCATTCCCTCCCTCCCTACCCCCAAGTTCCATGAGGAGCTTGGGGTCGCCAGAGCCTCGTCTGTTAGTGAAACAGGATTCGCCGCGGATAGGTGAGGTTGACAATTAGGTTTGGAGAAGCTATATATTGCGCTGGCAACCTGAAGGGTTGCGCTACACAGCCCCTTGAATCTGGTATTTCAGTCGCCTCTTACGACAGGCATACCTACCGCGGGTATATTCTGATCCCCTAATCCCCTAAGGTCACATGTGGTCATAACAAATCATTCCCAAGGCTTTCGGGGAGTGTCCTTATCGCTACAACAACAAAAACAACAAAACCACTCTGGAGCAAATGATTTAAGTAATCGAACAGGGATTAACAGATGATCCAGGCTTTTTACTATTGTGGACGTGCTTTTTTTTTCAAAAATGATATTTTTTTTTCAAAAAAATATGATTTCACAACGGGTATATCAGAATTTGCTTTGAAGAACCCTAATTCATAATGTTTTTCCAAAACGAACTACATATCGCTCATTTACTTCAATGGTGTCATAACTCAAAAAACATGACTTTCGAGTTAATAACATATAAACGTACCCAATAACATGATCTATGTTGTATAAAAAATCTTTTTGATCCGTTCTTGTGGCAGTTAAAATCTTTGAATGGCTCTCCTGGAAAATTGTGTTTTTTGAGTTATGACACTATTGAAGTAAATGAGCGATATGTTCTTAGAAAATTTTATTATATAAACCAATATTTCAGAATTTGGCTGAAGAACTCCTATCTCAGTACAAATTTTGAGATGATAGGTATAAGGCGTTTATATGTAGTATTTCATTACAAGGTCTTCATTGAACGAATCATGATATATGTATGTAGATACCTAATAAGGTGTTCAAAAAATCTGAATAGTTCATTTTGAAAAAATGCCTGAAAGTTTTTCTTCACAAGTATTAGGTGAGAAACTCTACTTTTAGCTGGAGACATTGGTGCTTTATCGGTAACCGTATCGGTAACCTTATAACAGCTGATTCGACCAATCTTATGAGAATCAATGCAATCGATTATTGGTGCCGCTAAGGTCGTAACCGTATCGTAGCCAACCAATTGGGTTTTGGTTTACCGTCGTAACGATAAACAGCTGATTACGTTAGGGATACGGATACAGTGATACGACATACGGCACCAATGACTCCGGCTTTTGTCCCCTCACCATATGGGCACATTACACATTACATTGTGCGCCATGCTAAGAAAATATCTACATATCGACTGTTGTGATATATGTACCTACATACATATGTACCTATGTATATATTTTCATTTGGTACTCTTTGGTGCACAACAGTTGTGGCAAGTGGGAACGGTGGTGGTGGCTCACAATAGCAATAGCGTCGACTTAGAAGTCAGCAGCGTTTGTGTTTTTTATTATCACTGTTTTAGAGCTGCCACCTAATAAAAGTAGCGATAACGCCAAACTGTATGTGCGTGTGCAATGCGCACAATTTGTACAACAACAAGTAAGGCAGGCTAAGTTCGGGTGTAACCAAACATTACATACTCAGCTGAGAGATTTGGAGACAAAATTGTCTTTTTCATGGATACATAAAAATGGTAATACTACTCTGTGAGCTCTGTTCATCTGAGTATAATTATAGCTGCGTTGGTTTCGTAGATGGTTTATAAGTGGTTTTTAATTCCATATGACATACGTTTGGGAAATATCGACCAAATTGTAGACCAAGGTTGACGTTTTTTGGAAAATAAGGGAAAATCACCATTTAGGAAAATGAACCTAGGGTAACCCTGAAATGTGTTTGTATGGCATGGGTATTAAATGAAAGGTATTAAAGAATATTTTAAAAGGGGATGGGCCTTAGTTGTATAGGTGGACGCCTTTTCGAGATATCGCCATAAAGATGGACCAGGGGTGACTCTAGAATGCGTTTGTACGATATGGGTATCAAATGAAGGTGATAATGAGTATTTTAAAAGGGAGTGGGCCTTAGATCCATAGGTGGACGCCTTTTCGAGATATCGCCATAAAGGTGGACCAGGGGTGTCAAATTAAAGGTATTAATGAGGGTTTTAAAAGGGAGCGGCCCTTAGTTGTTTTCGAGATATCGACCAAAATGTGAACCAGGGCGGTGGGTACCGCTAATTTAATCATATATGTAATACCATGAACAGTATGGTAGGTGTCACACCCATTTTACAAAGTTTTCTCTAAAGTTATATTTTGCGTCAAAAAGCCAATCCAATCACCATGTTTTATCCCTTTTTCACTTTTGGTATAGAATTATGGCATTTTTTTTTAATTTTTCGAAATTTTCGATATCGAAAAAGTGGTCGTGGTTATAGTCCGATATCATTCATTTTAAAAAGCGATCTGAGGTGAGTGCCCAGGAACCTACATACCAAATTTCATCAAGATACCTCAAAATTTACTCAAGTTATCGTGTTGATGGACAGACGGACGGACGGACGGACATAGCTAAATGAATTTCTTTTTTCGCCCAGATGTTGTTGTTGTTGTTGTTGTTGTTGTTGTAGCAATGTTGCGCCCCACCTAATAGCTGCGACCGATCACAAATTGTCATCAATATCCTCTAACGGGAGTCCAAAGAAACTTGCTGTTTCGACATGGGTGGACCATAATGAAAAGGGGTGTTAGAGGCGTTGGTTCCACATTACAATTAAAGAGATGGTTGGTGTCATGTGGGGACCCATTGCAAGCGGGGCATACATTTTGTATGTCGGGGTTGATTCTGGATATGTAAGAGTTTAACCTGTTACAGTATCCTGAACGAAGTTGAGCCAGAGTGACTCGCGTTTGCCTGGGGAGTATGCGTTCCTCTTCCGCAAGTTTTCGGTACTGTTCCCTGAGTACTGGATTCACCGGGCAATTCCAGGCATAAGGTCCGACGCCTGTTTGTGGAGTTCACCAAGGACCTGCTGTGTTTTTTTGCTTCATACGGCTGAGTTATCAGGTGCCGTATTTCCTCAAAATGCTTACGGAGATGACTCGGTTTTCGCCATATCATTTTGATATATAGAATATATCTCGATTAGTTATGCCGTTACGGTGGTACCATTATGCGAACAAAATTAATATACTCTGTGAGCTCTGCTCAGCTGAGTATAAAAATTCAGACATGTTAGTACACACATGCACATACATATATACAATGTATTAGCGTGATACCAGTGAGTAGTAAGAGCGAGAAGTCAATATAGTTGTAGGCACTGAATGAGTGGATCAAATATTGTGTGCTGTAGTTGCTTGCTTTATATTTATGTAGTATACACCCAGGTGGCAACACTGTGTTATATAATGTTTTTATTTATGCCAGCATGCTTAACGAACGAAACGAATCATTTCGTTACGAAATCAACGCTAATAAACGAAACGAAGTCACTTTGTTTCGTTTTATAACGTAAGATCGTCAAATAAACGTTAATTGACGTCTTAACGTTAATAAACGAAACGAAGTGACTTCGTTTCGTTTATTAGCGTTGATTAGCGTAACGAAATGATATCGTTCGTTCGTTAAGCATGCCTGATTATGCTGTTCTGGTGTGAGTGTGTTTGTGTTATCGCTATTTCAGCGGCAGAGCAACTTCTGACCACTCGTATTTCTGTCTGGCAAACAGATGACAGTCATTCGTGTGGTGGTAGAGGATAGATGAAGAAGAAGAAAAACTATGTAAAACACTTGGGCCGTAAATAGAAATAATTGAAATAAACTAAAAGAAAAGAGTGAGTAAAACGACGAAAATTCAATAGATAGCATAAAAATGACGGAGTTACTTTTATGTTACCTAAATGTTGTTTTAAAAACAGTGAAAATAGCATTGATAAAATGAAAAAGTCAGCAAAATCATTGTAACAAAGAAGATAAAGTCGAAAACCTTGTGTAATTCGTAAAATAATTATGTAAGTAAATGAGAAGAAAATCAAAGCTTCACGCTGCCACTGTGAATACAGAGTTTCGAGTGCATTTTAATGCAAAATACATATGCTTATTTAGCTATCAAAGTGTGTCTACATGCATACATACAAATATGTATATTCAATATCTACCTACCTACTACAAATTTAATTTAATTTTTGAATTCTCACGCTTTTAAATAGCCAAGCGTGTATGTGATTTGTTTATATTGGAGGCTGGAACTTCGTCGGTCGCGCATATCAAATCAACAAATTAAATATAAAGGCCTATAACAAAATAGCGACTTTGAAAGAATTTACCAAAAACACTACAAAATAAAAAAACTTTCTTGAATTAAGATATACGCAGCTGGATATAGCCAACAGGAATTTTGAATCAACTACAATCCGTGTGGCAAATATTTTGGAAGCTCGGGCTGATTACATATCGTGTAGTTATTTTGTTTATTAAGTTTTACCATCAACATCGATACACTCCCCTAAACCTTCGGGGAGTATCCTTTAACGCTACAACAACAACCACGTTCCCATTTAATAGTTTTTTTTTATACTCGTTGTATCTGTACAGCTAAGGGTATTAAGAACTTTATTCGCATAGCGGTGGTTTTTTATAATACACAAGTAAAGAAGTCTAATGTTGGGTGAAACAGTGTTACAAGGCTGCGCAATACATACCTGCTACATATATGGCTCCATTCGAACTAATTTTTCTTCGAGTTATGGCTCCCGAAACATAGAAAATCGCTTAGTCATAAAGGGGCGATGCCACGCTATTTGTTAAAATTTCAAGTTCTTCCCATGTATTGTTATAAATCCACATGGGAAATGAAATTTCATGATATAAAGCTCTTTTTGCAAAAATATAGCTTATTTTATTCTCACGACTCTTTAAAAATTTTATATAAAATGCGGGCGTGGTCTCTAACCGATTCGTTAATTTTCTTCAAAGCATTCCTTATAGTAAAGGTAACCTCTCTGCGAATTTTGTTACGATAGGTTTAACGAATTTTGATTTATGATTAATAATATTTTAAATTGTTTTATCACAAGTGGGCGGTGCAACGCCCATTTAAAAAAATGTTTTCAAATTTTTTCAAGAGTCCTCAATATCAGTCCACACGTCAAATTTCAACATTCTAGGTGTATTATTTACTAAATAATCAGATTTTTTGTGTTTTCCACAAATGTTATATATATAAAAAGTGGGCGTGGTTATCATCCGATTTCGCTCATTTTCAATACCAATCTATTCAGGGTCCAGATAAAATCGTGTAGTTACCAAATTTGGTGAAGATATCTCAATATTTACTTCAGTTATCGCGTTAACGGACAGACCGACGGACGGACGGACATGGCTCATCAAATTTTTTTCAATACTGATGATTTCATATATGGGAAGTCTATATCTATCTCGATTCCTTATACCTGTACAACCAACCGTTATCCAATCAAAGTTATAATACCCTGTGTACAAGTACAGCTGGGTATAAAAAGGTATCAAGATAGATTATACATACATACATACCTAGATTTCCACAAATTGTCAGTGATTGAGCCTCTCCGTCCGTCCGTTAGCACGTTAAAATGAGCAAAAATTAAAATAGGACCTTTACTAAACTTGTGACATGAAAGGGAGCGGTTTACAGTATGTTACAGCAGGGAACACGAAAATAGCAGCGGGCATTTTTATCAAATTTCGTCAACTGAATTTCTTTTTCGATAATTTAAGAAAATACCTCTATGAATTTTGCAACTAAAACAACTATACAACGTCTTCCAGAAAATTCTAAATTTCGAAGTTTCACAGTTTTGTGCCCAATCCATTTTACACTGGCCATGGCTCATCTCATCAGCTGATTTAATTTTTTTCATTTCACTGGCATAGGGATTGTCAAATGAGATGGCAAACGCAAAATGTAACCAACACATTGACAATTATTTACTGCCGTGGTGGTTAAAAAATAGTTTTCACAGTCACTCTTAAGTTGGTTTTGTTTTTTTAGTAAATGCATCTAACTTAGCGTATAATTTTCCCACAGTACACAGGAATTGTAAGTTTCTATGTGTTCTCCGCCACCGTGGTGTGATGGTAGCGTGCTTCGCCTACCACACCGTTATGCCCTGGGTGTCGCACGCCGGGCAAAGCAACATCAAAATTTTAGAAATAAGGTTTTTTAAATTAGAAGAAAATTTTCCTAAGCGGTCGCCCTCGGCAGTGTTTGGCAAGCGCTCCGGGTGTATTTCTGCCATGAAAAGCTCTCAGTGAAAACTCATCTACCTTGCAGATGCCGTTCGCAGTCGGCATAAAACATGTAGGTCCCGTCCGGCCAATTTGTAGGGAAAATCAAGAGGAGCACGACGCAAATTGGAAGAGAAGCTCGGCCTAGATCTCTTCGGAGGTTATCGCGCCTTACATATGTGTTCTCCGCATCCATGCGCCCAATACCTACACACAGATTTTGACAATCACAATAAACAAAGGTATGGTGTTGCTGTAGAGATGAGCCCTCCATATATGTTGATGAACCATGACTCTGACAAAAGTTTAAGGGAACGCGTTTTGTTTGCAAGGTGCACGGATTGTCGGATTGTTATATCCTACGACAAAATATGCAAGACTACGAGAGTACCCCATTACGAAGTTACAGCTAATGTAAAAAAAATTGTCACACAAAATAACACAAATATGATGAACATGTTTGCTCAATCCATGGCGGAACGATACAAGGTGGCAGCATGGCGACATACCTACAAACTTTAATAAAAAGTTTGATGTACTTTGTTTTTGTAAATTCGATGGACAATGTCAAAATCGTACTGCGTCGGAAGTTGATGTATCAATTCAAATAAAAAAGTTTATAATCAGCTGTCCCATGCTGCCACCTTGTTTCGTTGCGCCATGGCTCAATCTCCGTGAGCGAAGCGAGAGGGTAAGAGAAATACCGTTGTGACTCTCATCAGCGTTGACAAATATTTTTTTTTCCAAGTCGTCAGACGCCGTCCAAAAGATCGTCAAAAATCGTCATATCTAGGCATAGCCAAAGTTCAGTAGGACGAAGTTGGGTTATAACGATTAATTTACAATATATTAATAGCGCAGCACGCTTTAAAAATTTTAATCTATCTCCCTTCTCCCTCTTTTTATCAAGTGACGATGACAATTACCAACTCTGCCCGAATATGACATTCGTTCAGAGTTGCTGAGAGAAGATAGATTTTTAGGTTTACAAGCCTGCATTAAATAAGTACAAGGGTTTAATACAGGGATGCACCTTAACGTTAAGCTAATCGTTTATCAAAAAAATTTCCACCGTTTTCGTTGAAACACTTCGAAATATTATCGATAAAGAAATTATCAAGATAAATTGTTTTCTTTTTAACCGAAACGAAAAGCTTTCGTTAGCGTTAAAAACGTTAACAGAAAACGTGATACTTTATGTTTGAATTGTGCTGGCAATGCTATAGCCATGGTGAAGCCGTAAGGTGGCAACAACGAGCGCACATACACACACAAACTCTATGTAATTGTTTGTGTAATTCGTTGGTGGTAATGTCAAAAAATACTCTGAGAAATGTTCGTACTGTCAAAATTCATGAGAAAAGTTGCACATCAGCTTGGATAATGCTTTCACTTTAATGACTCCGCCATCAATCAGCTTGCCAGACATAGTTTGAAATTAATAATCAACATAAAACGATCTGATTTCGTTTTGATATGGCAGAAAACGAAACAAAATGTCGTTAATTTGACGATTAACGTTAATAATGACTTCGTTTCGTTTATTAACGTTGATTATCGTAACGAAATGAGATATCGTTTCTGTTGGTTCAAGCATGCCTGGTTTAATATTACAAATGATTTCAACTAATATCATGTTCACATTTAACCGCCCGATTCTCAGCGTTACCGGTTAAAATAGTACCCAAGAACATTATGTAAACGAATATAGTTCCAGTGCTTTATCCGCGATAGATTCTCCTCCCTCCCTCTTCTTCCGGCCAAAGTGTATACTCCTGTCATCACCTCTCCCTCTCGCAAAAACATCACAGTCTCTGGGGAGAATATTGAAAGGTAGTTTTCTCGCGTGTCACGGTTGCCACTTGGACCATTTGTGGACCACAAATGGTCCTTCAACCCGTTTGGTCCGCATGGTGTCCTTGTTTCATTCAATTTAGTCCTTTTAGGCAGTAGCACGATTGGTAATTTCTTCTTTGCACTCAGTGTAAAATTCACATGATTGCCAAAAATTCGCTACACTTTTCGTTAGCCCCCTATAATTTTGAATGTTATCTGTCACAATGGAACTCTCACACATAAAACAATTGCATAACGTGAATAAATGTACCAGAACAATAACACTTCCCTACATATATAATTTATGCCAGCATTAAAAGAAACAGTGTTGGCAAAACACATTGTCGTGCTAATTGTGATGAAATAACCGACTACATTAAAAAAACTTTTTTTTATACATCAATATTAATAACGGCTAGACTATTTCGATCGGTTATAAAAATATATCGAAGTACAATATATCACAAAATTAAACAATTGCTCTCGCTAGCATATAGCTTATAGCGAGGACCTCTGCCCGAGCCTAACACTTCAAAACGTATACAAAGACATTTATGACCATACATTCTCGTTTGGCACGTTGATATTTAAAGTCTTTCTCACCCAGCAGCCTCAGCGGGTTAGGCGGTCAGATATATACCCGCGGTAGGTATGCTAGGTCGTAAGAGTTGCGTATTCTTAAAATACCTATTGATGTAAGGGGCTGCCAGCTAGCGCCACCCTTAGGTTGCCTTACAGGCGAAATATACAGCTCTCACCAAAACTAAATTGTCAACCTAAACTATCAGCGGCGAATCCATTGTTTCACTAACAGTACGAGGCTCTGCACGACCAAGCTACACCTCATCGGAACTGGGGGTGGGGAGGGACAGAGGATGATGGCCGAGGTCTAATGTGGCCAATAATCGTTCCGAGATGGTCGGGCCTACGCACACCCTCATTGTGCTGTGTTACCGGAGGCGACCTACCGGATCTGTATCTGGCAAAGGACCATCCAATCATGATGTATACATCCCTAAAGCCTTCGTGTGAGCAACCTTATCATATATGTACATACTAACAGTTCAAGGAATTCCAGAGAACTATTGTGGTGTTTAAGCCACGCAAGGTAATTGACAAACTAAGTATCTGGCTCAAGAAATATTTACTCGAAAACAGAAGGAAGAGATTTGATTCTCGGAAGAAATATTTTGTATAAAATTATTCCCGTAGGTGCATGGCAGACACCCTGAGGCCTGGATGAACAACTCACCCTTAGCATGGAGTTTAGACGTTAAGGTGAATTATATATGTACATACGCATCTATCAACAAATAATCACAAACAAATTGCCTTAGCATTTCATTTCAGATTTACTGACGTTTTACACAAATAGTTCCCCCCGGCAACACCAGAACACAAAAATTTTGAACCGTTTCTACTTAAAACCTACTGCCACTATAACAGTTTATTTCATTGCAATCAACAACAGAATGCTAGAACAAGAGCTTTTTGACCAAAACTAGGTTCACAATGTTTGGTTGGTGAAAAACATGAGACTATCCTATGTCAATAACCCTATAGTACCATTTTTGGATTGCATCGCATAATATATTTGTCTTGTTGTTCATAGCTTTACACTAACAGGAACAAGTCACCTTCACATATGTTTAGTAATAATTTCATATGGAATTTACATCTCGAAAATTTTGATTTTATACTAATAATAAATATAAAACAAAAATTGGTCTACTTTTTGTTCGTATGAATTTTTTCCCAATTTGAAAACATGGTGTGGCAACACGTGTTCGCTTTTACCAGAAAAAATTTTTTGGTCCTCGCTTGTACATTTTTCGAGGTAACGAATAAACGGCGACGATGGGTATCATGCATATTAGGCCCATGATACAGTTTCTACATAGGTCTATATGTTAATTTATTTGTGAAAGTCAACTACATGTAAACTAAAATTTTTATCGACTATAGCAATAGGCAAGACTTTTTACTATTATCTTTATTTATTTTCGCTTACAATTCTTTATTTTTACCATGTTTTGCGGTTTGCTATGTTATAACAAGCTGCTTGTGTGGTTATTTCGATGCTAACACCTACTCTTTGTGGCTAAAAAAATTATCGGATACTTTCGTCGGTTAGAATACCAAAAGTGTGTTATAAAGTTGCCACATAGGATTTCGTTACCGTGGTGAAGAATATATTGTTAACATACACATAATCGGGCGCAGCTTAGTGTTAATTATGGCGGTACACAATTGTATCGCACGAGCAAACACAAAAAGAGATTGCCGGACTTGTCATTCAACACAACGTGACTAACACACTTTAAAAGAGCTTCTGAAAATTGTCTTCACATTGTTTTTTTTTTGTTACCACAACCATAAACATATAAAATCGATTTCAATTAATTTCGTTTTTATTTCTATAACACAAACAAAAACCGTCTTAAAAGATTTTAAATTTTGTGTAGCAATATTACATAAATTTCCCTCTCTTTCTTTTCGTACCCCCTATTTTGCTACCCCATTCTTCAGTCATTTTTGTAACAATTATGTGAATTATTTATATTTCCAGCATTAACTAATTCGAGAGCAGAATAGAATTCCATATATCCAAAATGATCTGGTTGAATAATAATACGAAATTCATTTAGCACCATGTCCGTCCGTCTGCCTGTCCGTCCGTTAACACGATAACTGAGGTATCTGATGAACATTGTGGGTCTGATATGTCGGTTAAAATGACCGAACATGCGCAGATCTACAACCACGCTTTTTGCGATATCGAAACATTTCGAAAAACCGAAAAAGTGCATGATATGCATTCCACACGTACGGATTAAAGCTGATCATATTAAACTGTGTAGAGATGACTGTTGACCTATGACGCAAAATATGAAATCATTAGCCAAAAATTCGTGGCACAATGGGACACGTCGCGAACCGTCACTCCTTTAATAAACGACCAGGCTACAATTTAAAAGTCAGTTTCTCGCGCAACGCTGTAATCTTGACAGTCTAGTCTGACGACCTCACCCACCCTCACTGACTCGCACAATTTGCGTACGGCACGTTACTACCTCATACTACTATATGTCGTGCTAGATTAAACAATTAGCGTGAAATCGTGAGTGACGAACACACGCCCACTTATCATGTTTATGTCTCTCTAATGTCAATTGTACACAAAAAAATTTCAATCATCTTACACACAGTATTTACTCAAGTAAATCTATAGCGCGCGCAACAATTGTTTTCCACTACATATTCCCCTCTTAGTAATGAATGGTGCTTGACTGCTTCTCGCACTATACACAAACACTCTGCAAATTCACAACGATAAAAGAACATTTCAAAATGGGCGTGGCATCCACCCCTTTTCGTGTTATTTCTCTAGGATACTTTTAATGACCATAAGTCGACACACAACAATCTTTACCAATCCTTGTGAACATTTCGTGGCTCTACTAGTCGTCTTAGATTTCTGGGACTGATACACATGTAGTCTGTGAAAAAGGAGCGAATCGGTTTGAAGCACGCCCAGTCTTTTATACACAGTCGACAACGTCCTGTGTCGTCCGCATCGCCTTTAACACGATAGATCTGATGTCACAAAATCTGATATATCATCTCTATACAGTGACACTCAGTTCACGCATCTTATCTGCACTCACTTGTGATATATATGGTATAAACATGCCGAAAGCCGGACTATGACCACGCCACTTTTCGATATCGAAATCTCGAAACGAAAAAATGCCATTACGTCTATACCAATACGAAAAGGGATGAAACATGGTATTTGGATTGTTATTGACGTAAAATATAACTTAGCAAAAACACTTTGTAAAATGGGTGTGACACTACCAGTATTAAGTAGAATGAAATGAAAAAGTTTTGCAGGGCTAAATAAAAAACCCTCTGAAATCTTGGGAGCAATATCTGCTCGTGGTATTCTATATATAAATAAATGAGCGGTATCCAACAGATGATGCGCTGGAGTCACCCTGGTCCACATTTGGTCGATATCGGAAAACGCTTCACATATACAACTGACCACACTCCCTTTTAAAAGCCTCATTAATACCTTTAATTTGTTACCGTATCGGACAAACACACCTTTCTAGAGTCACCCTGGCGCACCTTTAGAGAACTAAGGCCCGTCCTTTTAAACATGCTTATGTAAACCCCTTCCAGTAGATACCCATATCGTACATAATCATATTTTCTTGGGTCATCTACTCTGGTCCACTTTTCATTGCGCGATATCTCGAACCGGCGTCCACCTATGGATATATCTAAGTGATCACTCCTCTGTGTTAAAATTACTCATTATACACTTCATTTTGATACCATTATCGTATCAGGTAGAGTCACCCGCTGGTCCACCTTTATGCCGATATCTCTGAAGGGCATGACCACTCTACTACAACTACCATTCAACACTCCTTTTTTAATTAACCCTCATTACATACCTTTAATTTGAGACCCATATCGTACAACACATTCTAGAGCTCATCTACTGGTCGCACCTTTCATGGCGATCTCTCGAAAGGCGTTGTCCACCTATAGAACTCAGGCCCACTCCTCTTCTTTAAAATACTCATTAACACCTTTACCGTGAGACCCATATTGTACAAACGCATTCTAGAGTCACCCCTGGTCCCACTTGATGCCAATATCTCGAAAATGCGACCACCTATACAACTACCACCACTCCATTTTAAAACCCTCATTAACTACCTTTATTTTGATACCCATATTGTACAAACACATCTAGAGTCACCCCTGTCCACCTTTATGGCGATATCTCGAAAAAGGCGTCCACCAATAGAACTAAGCCCCACGTCCCTTTTAAATACACTCATTAACACCTTTCGTCTTGATACCCATATTGTACAAACGCATTCTAGAGTCACCCCTGGTCCACCTTATGGCGATATCTCGAAAAGGCGTCCACCAATAGAACTAAGCCCCACGCCCTTTTAAAATACTCATAACACCTTTCGTTTGATACCATATTGTACAAACACATTCTAGAGTCACCCCTGTCCACCTTTATGGCGATATCTGGAAATGCGTCCACCTATAGAGCTAAGCCCACGCCCTTTTAAAATACTCATTAACACCTTTAGTTTGATACATATTGTACAAACGCATTTCTAGAGTCACCTGGTCCACTTTTATGCCAATATCTCGAAATCATATGCGACCACCTATACAACTACCACCACTCCATTTTAAAACCCTCATTAATACCTTTATTTTGATACCCGTATTGTAAAAACACATTCTAGAGTCACCCCTGGTCCACTTTATGTCGATATCTCGAAAGCGTCCACCAATGAACTAAGCCCACGCCCTTTTAAAATACTCATTAACACCTTTCGTTTGATACCCATATTGTACAACGCATTCTGGAGTCACCCCTGGTCCACCTTTATCCCGATATCTCGAAAAGGCGACCACCTATACAACTACCACCACTCCCTTTTAAACTCATTAATACCTTATTTGATCACTCATATCGTACAAAACACTTCTAGGGTCACCCCTGGCTCACCTTTATGGCGATAATCTCTGAAACGGCGTCCACCTATGGAACTAGGATCACTCCCTTTTAAAATACTCATTAACACCTTTCATTTGATACCCATATCGTACAAGCAACTTCTAGAGTCACCCTGGTCAACCTTTTATGCCGATATCTCGAAAGGCGACCACTATACAACTACCACCACTCCTTTTAAAACCCTCATTAATACCTTTAATTTTGATACCCATATCGTACAAACACATTCTAGAGTCACTCCTGGTCCACCTTTATGGCGATATCTCGAAAAGGCGTCACTCTATAGAACTAAGGCCACTCCTTTATAAATACTCATTAACATCCTTTCGTTTGATACCCATATTGTACAAACGCATTCTAGAGTCACCCCTGGTCCACCTTTATGCCATATCTCGAAAATGCGACCACTATACAACTACACACACTCCATTTTACCCTCATTAATACCTTTATTTGATACCCATATGTACAACACATTCTAGAGTCACCCCTGGTCCACCTTTATGGCGATATCTCGAAAGGCTCACCAAAGAATAAGCCCCACGCCCTTTTAAAATACTCATACACTTTCGTTGATACCCATATTGTACAACGCATTCTAGAGTCACCCCTGTCCACCGTTATCCGATATCTCGAAAGCGACCCTATACACTACCACCACTCCCTTTAAAACCCTCATTAATACCTTTAATTTGATACCCATATCGTACAAACAAATTCTAGAGTCAACCTTGATCCACCTTTATGGCGTATATACCTAAATGGCGTCCACCTATAGAACTATGGCCCACTCCCTCTTAAAATACTCTTTAATACCTTTCAATTGATACACATGTCATAAAAACCACGTATTATTTTTTAACAAAACTTTAAATTATATTTTTTAAAACGTCTAAATGTATGCGTCTATTTTATTTTTTACTTTTCACACTACGTAAAATTTTTGAAAATTGAAAAATCAATATTGAAACTTAAAATATTGATAATACATTTAAAAATTACAAAGTTCAAAGTAACTAAAATACAAAGTTAAATAAAAATAATAAGAACCGTACATTACTCCCCCTTCAAGAAAATTTATCATTAAACAAATTGAATGTAACTCTCTTTTTATGTGAATTCTTGGTGTTGTTTGTGTCTGTTGTTTCAATTATTGCAGGTTTTAATCTATCAAT
>JARSSU010005936.1:0-16016 GCA_029619165.1 Eurosta solidaginis
GATGTATTTGTTAGTAAGTTTAAAACTTTTCCAGCGACCATTGTTCGAAGAAGATGCATGCTGTATGGTACTAACATCCACCGTCTTCGATTGAGTTCAATTCTGTTGGTTCTAATTTTGCGATTTGATTTTTTATATCACTGCACTGTAGCTTTAATGCGTTTCTGCAAGTCTCCTTCTCATATATAAATAATGTATCGGCCGGCACAATTGACGCGATGACGGCCGTGGGTTTTTATCCAATATCTGAAGCTTCATCTTTAAACGGAGGGGAACAATAGAAGCCATAAACATATTACCATCTGTAATAGTTCATCGTCTACATTTATTCTTTGTTTATATGCGCTTTGTTTGATGATCCATCACAAGCCCCATTTATTTATTAATGTTAGGCTTTTTGGCAGTTATTTCAACATTCTCTTCAGAAAAACTTTTCAAGAGTCGCATAGACGTATGATCCATTAGGTTTTGGAGCTCAAACTTCAGCTGATACTTCGGTTATTTTGGCTCTTGGAGGAACTGCTTCTTTCTGGCTTGAGTGATTTGTTTGTATCCAGGGAAAAGATCGGCATTATGTTGCAATATGACTCACGCAATATATTATATTTATCCTTCGATAACCCGAGATCTATAAACAGTATGGGAATCCTGTTTTTGATCCTTCTCAGTCGCACTGGACTTGCTAACGCAACTGCTCCTATGATATGAGACTTGGTTTTTTTCTTCGTCCTTTTTATATTTAATAGCCAATGTCTTCTGAAAGATGATGTCGTGGCGATAGTTCTAGTATAATCTGACAGCTTCCTTTTCCTTGTGTAGGTCGAACATTCTTCTATGGGTTTTTGTTGGTCTTCCCTCTAGTTCTATTGGTTGATGTGCTAGGCATTTCTTCGTCCAAAAAACTTTTACCAGCTAGCCAGCTTTCATGCATACTTATAAACCTTGAAGTAGAATGACCGACTGCTTGCCATTTTCTTTGTATTGGAATGTAGAGGAGCCAATTTTTTCTTTCAAGTCTTCGTCTTCTTGTTGCATGCTTCATTTGGTGATTCTGTCATAATAGCCTCAACGAATTCCGCTTTTGTCTTTGAAGCTTTGAATACCTCAAATAGTTTGGAGTTTTTCTAGAGACATATTAAAATTTGCCATCGAGTATATCTTACTAAAAAATATATGAGCTATATTTATGTGTTTTTAAATAAACAGAATACTTTATTCTATATACTCCAAAAAACGGCTGGTTTTTGGGCGTTGTATTAAACAATTGCTTTATATACTCAATTATGGAAATGAGTTTCCAGGTATATTATGCAGCTTGTAACCGAAAAATTTGGTTTTATTAACAAATTCCAACAACAAAAGTGACCGTACTAAATTCGCATCCTTCTTACCTATACCTGCTCACGAGCTTATTTATACAAAAGGTTGCTTCCCTTATTTGATGTACAAAGTGAAATCGCAGCTGGACGCAGGTAGACCTTATGAATACAGGTAACTGAATATTTAGCAAATACCTACTGCAAATTTCACGCAGACCTTTTTTGTCCTTTTTTTTACTTTTCCATCAAAGTTTCGAAAAGGTCCTAAAAATAGGCTTTTTCGAAAAACAGGTAGATCTGAAAACTTTTATAAAAACAATTTTATGTTTTGCTTCAACCTAGAATTAAATATCCTTCGTTATAATACAAGAAAGCAATAGCAGGCCGTTTAATTTAGAGACAAAACAATTTTTAATACAACAAAAAAGAACAAAAACCACAAATTTTTCTGTTTAATAGAGTTATATATTCGTAATCCCTGGAAAATTCTCTATTAAATACGTGTATTAGGTTTATCGAACGCCGTCATGAATTTTTGATTTTTGCCAGGCTGGGATGAAACATGGTAATTGTATTGGGTCTATGACGCAAAATATAACTTTAGAAAAAACTTGGTAAAATGGGTGTGACACCTACCCATATTAAGTAGAAGAAAATGAAAAAGTTTGCAGGCGAAATCAAAAGCCCTTGGAATCTTGGAAGAATACTGTTCGTGGTATTACATATATAAATAAATTAGCGGTACCCGACAGATGAAGTTCTGGTCACCCTGGTCCACATTTCGTCGATATCTCGAAAACGCCTTCACATATACAACTAAGGGCCACTCCCTTTTAAAACCCTCATTAATACCTTTAATTTGATACCCATATCGTACAAACACGTTTATGGCGATATCTCGAAAAGGCGTCCACATATAGAACTAAGGCCCACTCCTTTTTAAAATACTCATTAACACCTTGCATTTGATACCCATATCGTACAAACAAATTCTAGAGTCACCCCTGAACTTTTATGGCGATATCTCGAAAAGGCATCCACCTATGGAACTAAGGCCCACTCCCTTTTAAAATACTCATTAACACCGTTCATTTGATACCCATATCGTACAAACAAATTCTAGAGTCACCCTTGGTCCACCTTTATGGCGATATCTCAAAAAGGCGTCCACCTATAGAACTAAGGCCCACTCCCTTTTAAAATACTTATTAACACCTTTCATTTGATACCCATATCGTACAAACAAATTCTAGAGTCACCCCTGGTCCACCTTTATGGCGATATCTCGCAAAGGCGTCCACCTATAGAACTAAGGCCCACGCCCTTTTAAAATACTCATTTACACCTTTCATTTGATACACATGTCATACAAACACATTCCAGGGTTACCCTCGGTTCATTTTCCTACATGGTTATTTTCCCTTATGTTGCCACCATAGCTCTCAACTGAGTATGTAATGTTCGGTTACACCCGAACTTAACCTTCCTTACTTGTTAAATATAAAAATTAAAAAAGCCCAAACTGTCGATTTTATAATTGCAAATATAGCAATTTGTACTTAAAATTGTACTTATTTGGCACTCTAGGTCTAGTTCCGAACCAGAGATGTGTATGACTAGTTACCGACTTCCCTTGAGGATAATTAACTATTAGCATATGAAGTTGGAATAGGCTCCTCTTCTTTTGGTACAGTTCTGCTTACATATATTGTTTGGTCATATGCCCCATATATTTCAGCCCTGCGGTCAGTTATCTATTTTAATTTTATTTATGAATCAGTTTTGATTACAAATTTTTTTCAGTGCTATCATATTTTTGAATAATTTTTAGTTATCAAATTGTTAGTGTACATTTTTTTCATCATACACAAGTGCCTTAGCTTCATACGGGAGTGCTTTTTCTTGGCACTTTCATAAGAAATTCGAGCATTTTCGTATGATGCGCAATTATATGTGAGGGCATATGGGAGTGCTATGAACATTTTTTTTATATTTGAAGTGTGAATTTGTATCTGTGCCTATGATTCAGGGCAAAACAAAAACAAAAGTGCTACAAGTGTATAGGGATTGAGCAGCCCTGCTTATAAACATAGCCCTAACAACGAAATGCCAAAAAGAGTTGAGTAAACTCAACTCATTGAATGAGAACGCACATAAGTTATCGAAATTCCCGCTTTGTCAATACTTTCTCCTAAGTGCAAGAAAAATGTGTGAAAACTGGTAATTTAGTTTGATTTGGTGTAGGCAATCTGCAAAACAGAAAATGCTTGAAAAAAGGTGTTTAGAACGCTTTTCGCGGCAAAGCTTCATTTGCATTTCATCTTTAGCATTTGTCTCACAACAATACTTAGACCTCAGCTGCAAAATTAACTGGAACAAACAACAACGTACTTGGGCTGGGGCTGATAAAACTTTCAAACAAACGCATTCTAATCGTAGTTTTGTCCCCCATCGTTACCCTCCTTCCACCTTTTCATTGATTTTTATGTTCCAGCCAACCTTCCTACTTCATAGTTCTATACAAATAACATGTGTATATAATGTAATTAGGACGTAAATGATAACCTTTTGGACCGTCGCCTTATTTTGTGTTTTATTTCATCTTATAGCAAACTGCATTGTTGTAGCAGTTTAAATATGTGTATGTGTATGTACATATGTATGTATGTATAAGAGCAGCCATATTCCTCAATACACGAAAACCTTATGTAAAGCGTGGTTAAAAAAAGAGGATAGCTCTAATGAGAGGATTTCAGGATCCCAGGACCGAAATCTTTAAAATTCAGTTACCACTCAATGTAGGATATAGCACAGCGATGAACATAAAAATAACAGTGGCTATTTTTATAAAATTTTGAAAATTAAATTCTACTTTTCTTATATTTGATACTTTAAGAAAAAACATCTATGAATTTTAAAATAGAAGCTAATCTCAAAAACGTTTTCGAAAAAACTAGAAATTTGCAAAAATTTCGAAATTTTTTTGGAGTGCTTGACAGTTCTGTAGCCCATTCCATGTCAGTCTTTGGCAACTTTTTGGAATTTTTTTTTAAGGGTCGAACATATCTGCCATTGGAAGCGTGATACTTAAAATTTGTTTCTAGCCCTTGGCATATATTATTTCAGACCTGCTTCGTATTTTTTTGTTAACTTGCTATATAACGACCAACGGGGCTCGTCATTCATAATCGGGATTGGCACTTGGGTTGGATAGACCATGTACTCTTCGCAACCCTTTGAATCCTATTTAGATTGAATGCATTGCATTGACCAGAAGATCACTGCAAATAATATCATATATTACTATTCTGTGAAAACACCAATCCTAAGGGATAAATTAGTCTGGGCGAGCCTAAAGCTGACGGCAGAGTGCTCGCTATAAGCTATAGCATATATGCTAGGCTAGAAGAGATTTTTATTTTCATATATATTACAAGCTTGGAACGTTTCTGGCGCTCTGACAACGCTTAGAAATTACCATAAGAAGTAATTTGCAGAGCTTTCTGTCTTTATATATATAGTAACACTTATTGCTTCCACTCTGTCGTCAGCCTAAGATTGTAACCTTGGATGAGGTGTTGAGCTGAGGCCCTGTTGTGCTAGAACATACTGTAGGCATTTAACGAAGATACCAACTTTTTTATGGTGCTAATGCACGATGCCAATACTCCATAGAATGGTTTCAGCTTGACTACTTTTTTATACGTTCCGTGAATAATTCTTAAAGAGAAAAACCAGTGCCTATAAACAGAAAAATTTTGATGTCAAAATCGGAATTTGTGGTGTTGTTCTATATTAAAACTAAAACGGTGTGAATTTATCCTCACGAATTGCTGATAAAAAACTATTCTAAAATAGTCTTTAAATTATAACAATAAAAAAATGTTTTTGTTGCTCTGGCCGGGACTTAAACCCAGCACGTTTGTTGTGTAGGTTAAATTGAACTGGCCGGTCAATAACACCTCACATATACTGAATGTGTCCATGGTGCTACCAGACTTTGTTCGACGGCCAAACGTAAGAATCTCATTCAGTTGGCAGGACTTATGTTATAGAATAACTCCGTCCTCTTGGCAAATACTAGAAGTTTTCTAGGACCTAGCTTAATTGCTACTTCGAACTATGCCGTCTCTAACAGCTGGAACTTTGACCTGGAGAGTGCAGGAAACGAGCACAGAACGTGCTCAACGGTTTCTGCCAGCAGCTCGCACTTCTTACATCTGCTGTTACTAGCGAGACCTAGCTTACATATAATCTTAAGACGCCAGAAGGCAGTGTCCAGTTAGTATGCCCATCGTGAGCCGTAAGTTTTCAGAAATATGAGCCAGTTTGTGAGCCTAATGTCCTGGGCTCTTAGACATTTTGCAGCCCCGCGCTTTTGTTCACGCCTTTCCCGCTCGATGGATCATATGAAACTACTATCTCCTTTTGATTTCTTCCAAACGGATTGGGACGTTCACCGCTGATTCAGCAAGTGCTGCACCCTCCTTTGCCAACTCATAGGTCTTTGCGTTTTTTCTCTATCCCCTTTATGACCGCGAACCCAGTACAGATGTAGGGTCCGACCTGAGCGAGGTTTTTCCAATGCTTCTTTGCATTCCAGGACACTTCTTGATGAAGTACTGTGTGAGATTATTACCTTTATCGCCGCCTGTCTATAAATATATATTTTGACGCGGCACGCTTCCTCCAGAATTTCTGCTGCTTTCTTCACGGCTATATTTCGGATCACGGTTCTACCACAACACAACGGTTTGCTGTTCTCATCTGGCAATTTACACTAATAAGTTGAATCCTAATAATTATAATAATAACAAAAATGCTGGATGTTGCTTCTGCCGGGACAGGAACCCAGGGGGTTCGGTGTGAAAGACGGATCTCGCTACCACCACACCACTGCGGCGTGTTGTTTACATCTGCCATTATTCAGTACAGCGAGAAACGGCGTTGATTCCAAAATAAGTTTTGATATAACTCCGATTAGTATTAACACTGCACTTTATTTTATTGCACGTCGTAGGGATCCCTGTAATTAAATTTCCACTTTGCTTGAGTTGACACCTAGTCCTCAGATTGTGGACGATCTTACATCTTTATTTTACACATCGAGTTAAAACCTTGCAAATTTCAAAGGCAAAATAAGGAAGTTGGTACAAGTACTTGCTAGGTTTCCGTGATAAGATGACTCAGATAAGATAGCAAGATAGCAAAAAGATCTGCCAAATAAAAAAAAAGCTGTAACTTTAAGAAAGCTATCACTTACACTTTACAACTAATGTGCCCAAAAATTTTGAAAAAGTAAATGATTTAAGTATTAGCTATTTATTTAGTAAATAAAATAAAAAAATTATAATAATAATAAAACTTTGTTATCGGTGTTGTATTAATTTTATATTTTTTTTCTGTTTGCTTGTTTTAGAGTGGGCCGAGAATAAATTGCCGCTGTTGGATGTCGATTCTGCAATTGCGCATCCGAATATCGTAACGAAAGTACCCAACTCCTTCGACATTGATGCTCACAAATCGGAAAATTTCCAAATTGCTGTTCTCACCACTTTAACGCCACCACAATCACCCCCGCGGTCTAGGACATCAGTCCCCACTTTGCAAAATGTACCAACTGAAAGTGTGGATAATGTAAGTATAAATATTAGTGTGAGAAATGGGTTTTTATCTTAGCAAGTGTGGAGTTCAGGCCTGTATGATTAAAACTACGATCCATGATCACTACAATTTGCTAAAAATCACTCAAAACTTGGGGGACGTTGCACGTCCTTGATGGACAATTCTGATCAAATATGCAAGCCACTAATTTCGTATAAAATGAGAAAAACGAGCGATACACGAAGCCAGTGGTTGTATGTATATGTGCGTTTCCTGGTTACGGACATTCCTCACAGTTACTTTGTATCATTGTAAACCTTAACAAGTACCGCAACTCACAGCTGATCGTTCAAAATTAGCACACTTCAGAGCTGGTGGAATCAAGTGCAATTACCATTACTTACTTAATTGGCGCTTAACCGTCTAAACGGTTATGGCCGTCCAACAAGGCGCGCCAGTTGCTCCTTAGCTCCGCCAAACGGCGCCAATTGGTCACACCAAGGGAGTTTAAGTCGTTTTCCACCTGGTCCTTCCAACGGAGTGGGGGGCCGCCCTCTACCTTTGCTTCCATAGGCGGGTTCCGACAGAAACACTTTCTTAGCCGGAGCATCATCTTTCATTCGCATAACATGCCTAGCCAGTGCAGCCGCTGCGTTTTAATTCGCTGGACTATGTTGATGTCTGCGTATAGCTCGTACAGCTCATCACTAAATCTTCTTCGGTACTCATCATTGCCAACGCGTAAAATCTTTCGAAGAATTTTTCTCTCGACCATTACCATTACAAATACTCAATAATTGAAAATACTAATTGCCAAGTAAAAGTACATTTAATTGGTACTTGATATCCAATACGCATATTTTAAATTCTTTCAATTACTTGAAATTTTTAAAATTTTTGTAAGAAAAAACTTATTCATCGTTAAATAGCAAGGACAATACAAATTTATAACAGCTACCATGTTATTTTTCTACATAAATAAGGACTTGGCGCGACGTACCTCTGAGAAGATTGAGGCCGAGCTTCTCTTCCAATTTGCATGGCGCTACTTTTCAATTTTTCCGGACCTGACCTTCGATGTGTGCAAAATTTGAGGAAAAATGGAACTGTTTCCGAAATGCTGAACATTGAAACAGACTGAGGAAATATAATAGAAACCAAGAATTTCATGGTCAGAGCGCTGAGTAGCGAAACATTTGCGGCCAGCACCACTTTATAGATCAAGAGGCCTATGAGGCTATGAAAAATGTGAAATAGTTTGTTGTTGTTGTTGTAGCAGTGCTTCGCCCCATCCAATAGGTGCGGCCGATCACAAATTGTCATCAATATCATAGTACAGGTTACAAGTATAATATGTATGAGAAGGAAAGAATTCCTTTCTTTTTCTAACACACTGCCGTTTGACATTTCGGTCAGTGTCAAAGTATTGTGGAACTCAGTGGAACCTGCGTGGAACATACGTTTGACACTGAACGATGTGTCAAAATTATTGGGGTTGCTGTCGTGGAAAGCGACGTAGGGAAACAAAAAAAAGGAGCGGAATATCAGATATGGGTTGCTGTGATGGTAAATTTTTTTTTAACGAATTTAGTATGAAAATGTAGTGCACCTATATGGGTATCTGAGGACTCGTAGTTATTCCAGTATTAAGAATACAAACACGGGTGCTTTGTTTTTCTACCCGTTCAAAAGTTGTCTGCAAAAAACAGTTTGAAACCGAGATCGACTGCAATAACCCAGTCCAAAAATGTGGAAAGAGAAATGAAAATACTCGTTTTGTCCTGTTATCAATAGTCCAAAGGCGAAAAAGTATTCGAATTACTGGAAGCGAGGCAAAAACCGCGTCTATTGATACCTCCCCCGACGGTTTTGGTCAGGTTTTAGCAATCGTCTCCGGTATTAAAGTATCACAATTTGTTAACTAAAATTGTCCAAAACATATGGATTTTAAAGAGATGTAAATAAGTGCTCTTTTGAAAGTAAATAAGGATATTTCTTTGTAATGTTACAATTAAATTTTTACGCAGTTTTCGTTAGCACCTACTACACTTTTTCTGGACCTAAGAAGTACAACAGTGCCAAATAGCATCCACACAAAAAACGAACAAGAAGAAGCATTTTATCAGGTGAGCGTGGCTGTGTATGTGAGCGCTGCTACATATCCTACTTGTAGACCTGTACTATGATCAATATCCTCTAACGGGAGTCCAAGGAAACATGCTGTTTCAACAGGGGTGGACCATAACAAGAGGGGTGTTAGAGGCGTTTGTTCCACATTACAACTAAAGAGATGGTTGGTGTCATGTGGGGACACATTGCAAGCGGGGCATACATTTTGTATGGGGGGGTTGATTCTGGATAGGCAAGAGTTTAACCTGTTACATTATCCAGATCGAAGTTGAGCTAGAGTGACTCGTGTTTCCCTGGGGAGAGTGCGTTCCTCTTCCGCAAGTTTTGGGTACTGCTCTTTGAGTACTGGATTCACCGGGCAATTCCCGGCATAAAGGTTCGACGCCTGTTTGTGGAGTTCACTGAGGACCTGCTTGTGTTTTTTGGCTTCATACGGCTGAGTTCTCAGGTGCCGTATTTCCTCATAATGCTTACGGAGATGACTCCTTAAGCCCCTAGGCGGTGTTGGCTCATCAATCAGATACATGTTGGGATGCCCAGATTTCTGGGTATTCAACAGCAACTGTTTGGTTAGCATCTCATTTCTCTCCCTGATGGGGAGTACTCGCGCCTCATTATGTAGATGGTGCTCTGGGGACATAAGAAGACAGCCCGTTGCGATTCTGAGAGCAGTATTTTGGCAAACCTGTAGCTTCTTCCAGTGAGTAGTGTTAAGGCTTGGCGACCATATAGGGGACGCGTAGCATGCAAGCGGCTGGCCAATTGCTTTGTAAGTAGTAATGAGCGTTTCTTTATCTTTTCCCCAAGTACTGCCAGCAAGAGATTTGAGGATTTTATTACGGCTCTGGATTTTCGGTACAATTGCGGCTGCATGCTCACCAAAATGTAGATCCTGATCAAACGTCACACCCAAGATTTTGGGGTGGAGGACAGTCGGTAGCGTAGTGCCATCGACGTGGATGTTCAAAATGGTCGACATTTGGGACGTCCAAGTTGTAAATAGGGTCGCGGATGATTTAGTCAGTGATAATCCCAGGTTTCGCGAGGCGAAAAAACTGGAGAGATCAGGGAGGTAGCTGTTTATTCTGTTGCAAAGCTCATCGATCTGTGGGCCTGGGTCTGTGGCCATTATTGTGCAGTCATCGGCATAAGAAACGATAGTAACTCCTTCCGGTGGCGAAGGTAGTTTTGATATGTAGAAATTAAACAAAAGTAGTGATAGGACACTACCCTGTGGCTCCCCTTGTTTAATTCTTCTTAGCTTTGATGTTTCGTTTCTGAATTGCACCGATGCCTGCCGACCACCCAGATAATCTGCGGTCCACCTTTTAAGACATGGGGGAGGGGTAGAACCTTCCAAGTCTTGCAGTAACGTGCCATGGTTGACCATATCAAAAGCTTTTGATAGGTCTAGCGCAACGAGTACTGTTTGTCGAAAGGCTCTATTTTCACATTACGTTGCATGTCTAAAAGAAAGTGTATTCCGAGATTCTAGGTACCACAATAGGTCGTTGTTACATTTTTGTAATAGAAGGTTGATTTGACGCTCCTCGGTACTTCAACTTGGGGAGAGCTTTCGCTTTATGTGACTTCTTGCATTATAAAGAATAAATGTTAGAGAATTCAGGGTGTTAAATTCTCAATAGTTACTTAATGTGTATCGGTAAAGTGCAAAAAAAATTCAACAAACATTTTTATTTGTAAACTTAGGTAATAAACTGAAATATGCCACTTTGGAAAAAGGTCAAGCTAATTATTGTGTTGAATGGAAGTATTATTTTCTGATTTCGACATATCAACATCATCGGAATTCCGTTATTCGAATTCATTTGTTTCTTTTAGTTAACTAGATATTAGCAAATAATTGAACGTAATTGAAAGTATTTGAAATAGTTCATCAGTCATTGAAAAAACATGTATTCTATACCAAGTACCAGTAAAAGTAATTGTACTTGATAATTAAATTTTTTAATTACCAAATACTTGTTATTGACTAATTACCATTACCATGTACATTCATTACTGCACAGCTCAAGTATACACACAAAAAGATTAGTTAAGTCCATATTACGAAAGTCTTTAAAAAAATCCAAGTTAAATATTAAACTTTGCCAGTTTTGGGCTATGTAGCGTTATATATCATTTATGAGACCTTATTCGCAGTAATTAAGAGAAAATTTTAGTTTATATTCAAGTATTTAGTTATTTTTTTTTACATATATCTGTATTATTGATACAAAGATTGAAGGTAAATTGATGCAATGCAACTCTGTTCTTTCTGCTTTTCTCCATTCTACTGTTGTTGTTGTTGTTGTTGTAGCGATAAGGGTGCTCCCCGAAGGCTTTGGGGAGTGTTATCGATGTGATGGTCCTTTGCCGGATGCAGATCCGGTACGCTCCGGTACCACAGCACCAATAAGGTGCTAGCCCGACCATCTCGGGAAACGATTTATGTGGCCACATTAAACCTTCAGGCCATCACCTCCCTCCCCACCCCCAAGATCCATTCTACTGCTTTCGCCTGCCTTCCACTCAATTCGCTACATAACCTCAATTTAAGCTGTCAAACTATACTATATAGTAAACAATGCTTTTTATAGTGAACAATGCTTTTTTAGTGACAATCTTTTTATACTTCTACACAAGGGTATTATAACTTTGATTAGATAACGGTAGTACTTAATGGCATAAAGGATTCGAGATAGATATAGACTTCCTTATATTTAAATTTGATTGATCCATGTCCATCCGTCCGTTAACACGATAATTTGAGTACAAATTTAGATATATCACTTTAGGCGGCGTTAGTACCTATTGCATATTAAAATACTGAGTACAACATTCGGTTCAATGGCTTGTTTTACATGAAATGGGATATCTAAGACTTTTCTTTGCTACTACATTTTCCATATCCAGATCTGAATTAACATCAGTTTTTGAAAAGTTTGTTTTCATTTTTTGTGCTGTACTCCAAATTATTTTAATATTCTGTTGCCCGAGGGAGGATCTTGAAAACTGCGGTAAAAAACCTATGTAATGCGGATTTTACTTACCTCCTTATTTACCACTTATTAAGTACCTTATTAAGTCTCTTCCTTTATTCTTTTTTACACAGCTCAACATTGTTATTCAACAGCTCCCTTTAACACCAGCCGCCGTTAATCAATTGCCAATCCCACTTGAATCGCCACAAATTCACGTCATACCATCAGCGGTCACACCAATTGCACCAACACCAACAACACTGCATAGTTTAAATTTTGCTCCCTTCTATAGTTCGACATCTTTTACTCCTTCTGAAGCTGCACAAACCGATGATGATGAACGTAATTCGCAAATTGTAGATGAATTTTTGAAATCATGCCTTAAGGAATTGCCTAATTTGAACGATGAATGTGAATCAATGTCATGGTCATCTTATTCCACATCATCACGTCCAGACTCTGACGCAACCGATGAAGATTGGTCACCGAATTCATCCATTTCTTCATCTGCTGGCTCTTCGCCTATTTACAATGGCAATGAAGATAATATGCAAAAAATATGTGCAAAATCGTCACAGTCATCCAAAAACAAAAAACGAACACGCCCATATGGCCGTGGTATTGAGGATCGTAAAATTAGAAAAAAAGAGCAAAACAAGAATGCGGCAACACGTTATCGTCAAAAGAAAAAGATCGAAATGGAGATCGTACTAAATGAGGAGCAACAACTAACACAGCGTAACGAAGAACTTAAACGCGTTTTGGCTGAACGTCAGCGTGAGGCTAAGTACTTAAAAACCCTCATTAAGGAATTCTACAAAAAGAAAAAGGACAACAAAGACGTCTGAAACTGCAGTAATGAAAATGGTGATTATTAAACGAATTCTGTCATCAAAAAGCCAACAAATCAACTGATCAGCAACAAAATCCAACTAAAACAACGATTCCAATTTATGTATTTAAAACTTTTAAAAAATTTATTTGTTTTCATAAATTCTAACGCAAACATTTTAATAATTTAAACAAATTGTAATTAAATATTGTACGCATTGTAAATTGGCGCCTATGACGGGACTAACTAGTCCTTGAACTAATTTAGCCATTTGCATTTGCGTGCCTTAAACATTTCGTGTGCATAGTGCCCAGATATAAACCCATATTTAAAGCATTTTAACAACTATGTATACATAAAATAGTTTAATTTGATTTGAATTTATCTGAATCATAAAATAATTTTGATTCGTTTTTAAAAATAAAATAAACGGCTTTATATGTACATTATTTAATTTTAAGCTTGTTTTTATTGATATTATTTTGTATTTCTGTAGCTTTTTTCTTTTGTATTACTTTTATAACAGTCTGACATCGTACAACGGGCTTAAATATGTAACTTATATGATAATTAATTGAATATCTGGATGTTCAATGACAAATTCTTCAATTGGAAAGCTCCAATCGGCATGCATTTCTAATTTGAGTATGCGCATATTTGGCATAAAACAATTGCGTAAGAAATTCCCCCTCAACGTGTAATTTCCGAAAATATGTAACTCAATTAAGTTTGTACATTGTTTTTAAAAATTCAATTAGCAGTTCATCTGTCAATTGACAGTAGCTTAAATCAACTTTTTCTAGATTATGCGCTGCCTTTCCAATAAAATCGCACAGATGTTTATTAATATAAACATAATTTAGTTTGAATTCACGTAGTTGATTAGTTAGGGCAGCACCTTCGCAAAGTGGTTCTAATATATTAAATACTGTTATTGTTGGTATTGAATATCCGACGGTCATAGTAAGACTGCGTAAATTTTCACCAATTATTCTTAATTGTTTTGATGTAAAATTTGGAAATTCGCGTATTTCAATATTAAGATGTTTGATTGATGCGATCTTTTGGTGTGCAATTTCCGCAAGCCGCGGATGTTGTATGTCGATTACATTAAAAATTTCCTCAAGGCTGAGATAATTGAATACTTTTATAAGGCAGTCATCATTTAAATGAAGTAGAGATTTGTGGGTGTCAGTTTCCATCTGTAAAAAATTCCAAAATTATTATTATTTTTTGTTGAAATAAACAAAAAAGATATTAAGAGGTATTATTCTCTGTTAAGAAAACAACGAAAGTTTTCTACTTTACTGTCAAAGGTTTTCCAAACGCGGTTTCTATGCTTTCTATCAATGGGTGCTTTCAGCGAACACTATTTCTGTTGATACGTTTTCAAACATGTTTCCGTCAGTTGAATGATAGAAATTTTGTTCCATAAACGGCGAGTTGAGCCAACTGCTAATTGAATTAATTATCCTCAAATTTTAAGGAAAAGGACATCTTAAATTATTTTTCACACTTCAGTTTAATATTAAGTGGAAAATTTTATTCATAAACTACACTTTAAAATGTCAAAGACTGTCAGACAGTTGAATAAACACGTTGAGCGAATTTAGCGAAAAAATATATGCTCAAGGGCCCATTACTGATACTTACCATAGACTTGACTTGGCAACTTAACCACGATTATACTCCACTTAGCGCATACAATCTGGCATCATAATCAGCTGTCATTTTATTGTGAAATATTTGCTACAAAAAGTGGTGGTTTTTAAACAAAGTAAATTTTGAGTACTACAATTAATTTATGAGTGTAAAAATTAATTAATAAAATAAAAATAAATGTCAATTTGTATGACAAAATGTCAAAATGAAATGGAAACAAACAAATGGCATCTCAAAATGTAACGTCACTTAGAACTTACATAGAAAATCAAAATTCAACAGACTTATAAGTCAAGTTGAGTGTTGCTAAGTTTTGAGTAATCAGTAACATGCAATGTTCATTTAACAGAACTGTAAGTGACAGTTCTCAAGTCAAGTCAAGTCTATGCTAAGTATAAGTAATGGGCCATTCAGTAATTAGACGTCAAATCCCAACCGTTGAGGTACTAACAGCCTCATTCTCTTTGGCGATAGCGTCTGCTAATGGTATTCTGAACTTACGGTTTCGTTTATCGTCTAGCTTTACGTCACTTCTCAACTGCATGAAAGTTGTCAAATTTGTCTTCGTGTTTTGCTTCTGACACTTCGTTATCACTTTTACAGCAGCTGTTCGTGATAACGAATGCCAAGATAACGTAAGATTCGGCTGTTATCATTTAGATTTTCGTTTTGCCTGTCGTATCGCCAATCGTGCTACAAACAGACTAATAGCTCCGACACATAAGCAGCTTTTCATATACACCCCTATCATGCATTTCGACTTGGATTGAAATTTTCTCCGTTTGGCAACTTTGGTATCATGCGTTCCGTTTCCGTTCAGTTCAACTTCGAAATTTACAATTCTGCCTATCATGCACTTCGATCGTAGCTCCGTTTTTCTAAGTTGCAATTTTGTTGGCGGAGAACTTTTTGTTTTTTTTATTTAGCTGTACAAATTTTATTAATTTGCGTGATTTTTTTTTAATTTTCTTAAAATGTAAGTAAAACTTTTATTTAAGAGTTGTAAAACTCACGATATTTCCAGATTTTGCGCTCGAATGATGTTTTTTGATATGCTTTCAGGTCAAAAACAACAACACCAGAGCAATATGGAAAATTGGCAGATATGATGGAGAGTAAGCCAGATATAGCCAACGGTTTCCACCAGCGTCCGAAGGAAGATGTCCAGGCTCCAAATTGTAAGAAAATTGTCTACTTTCACGTGCAATTACTTACAGCCCATCGATCATCTGGAAGGGATCGCACATATCTCGCAATCTTCTCCTTTCAATTCTCACCATAGCATTCTGAGATGCGCTGCTCTCCTCCTCAACCAGTAATACCGCCGCGGATAAGGATTCCATACTTACGTTTAATAAAAATGATAACAATATAAAAATTTTACTTTTATTTATTTTCTTTGAGCAGCTCTAATTTGTGTATTTTTGCTTTGTTATGTTCCAGTTTCACATATTTCAAGGCAAACAGCTGATTTCGAAAGAGTTA
>JARSSU010005937.1:0-38596 GCA_029619165.1 Eurosta solidaginis
CCTCTAACCCCCCTCTCACTATTATCAACCCCCTGTTGAAACAGCAAGTTTGGACACCCTTTGGAGTATATTGGATAGAAGTTTGTGATCGGTAGCTTCTATTGGATGGGGAAGACACTCTACAACAACCAAAAACCAAGTGAGCAGTTTCAATTCTGCTTTTATTGCCCTACCTCTCTCAACTCAGTGATCTCCACCTTCCTCTGTTTAAAACTGGACAATCCGCTGAAATACTTTCTTCGCCGAACGTTACTTTGTCATTCGCATACGTGACTGGCCAGCGAACCTTTGCACTTTTATAATATACCCTTCACTATCGTCAAATCAGTCCGTTAAGCTCATACAACCTATCATTATACCTCCTTCGATACTCGCGATGCTACATGGACACGACCACAAATTATCCTGGAGAACCTTTCTCCAATTATAACTGAAAATGGTTGATGTCATATGGGACACATCGCATGCAGGACCTACTTTACGTACTTCAGTGCTAGTGTATCCCTCGTTAATTTGCTTTCTACTTTTGCAAGGTTTTGAATTGTCATCGATAACGAGATTCGCCAATTGTGGCTTTTGACCAAGCAAAGGTGTTTACCTTCTGTACGTGCGGATGAGGCTAGGTTCTCCTTATGCCTGGTCCGATCAATGGCTGCGTAGATAGATGGTGGTTCAAGCGAGTTTTTTGCTAGGTGGCCAATTGGTTTTTGACAGTTTTTAAGGCAAAATTTGTTATTCAACATTTCGTTATGTTCCTTGTATTGGAGCTCTTTTGTCCTCAATATGAATATGACTTCAGGCTTCAGTATCAGACAACATCTGACAGTTTTGTCGCAGATTTTCGGCAGGTCTGCCGCATTTCGCAATTTGTGTTTTTAGACCGGTCGCCAACTGGTGAATGCCCGCATGATATGTTTAGACAAAGAGTGAACGGTGAACTTTCTAGCTTGACGTGGTGACATTCTACATGCTAGTGGTTTTACTGGACCAGTCCGCAATTTATATGGCTGTTTATTTTTTAATCAAGTATCAAAAAATTACCAAAATTCAGACACTCATATTCGCTAGGGCAAGACATTGAAAGGAAATTTGTAACTGTTTGCCTTACAATCCTCATTTCTCTACGTCCGTCTTAAAGGAGATACCTTTTTGTTATGGTTATGGTGGGGTGTTAATTTTTATTTCTCGTAACATTAGTAACTTCAATTTAAACATCATTTAGATTGAAATATAGAAAAAAAAGGTAAAGCAGTATGTCAGGGGCGGTACCAAAGAGGGGGGGCTGCACCGGTATTACCTTTTTGGGGTGACACCCCCCGGTGTTTAAGAACAATATAACAAACAAAAAAAAAAAGTCGCTAACCAACATTTCTTTTTTTCTAGGATTCCCCCACTATCTCATCTCTATGTAATAATTCGGGGATTTTCGCAAAGAGTTTGACACTATCTTGGGGATTCCCCTTCCCAAATTCTCGTTTTTTTTGACGTCTCAGTTGCTACTTTCTCATTTGTTAGTGAGGGTTTGGTTGCCGGAATTGTTTAAATTGTCTCTTCCAAGATGTATCTTCATTGTTCGAGATCGTACAAACTATTGCTTTGCTTTGGCGAATACTGAAGGCTGAACTAGCTACATCTAAATTTACTGATTTTTATGATGAAGTCCAGAACCGCATTAAGTTTTGGAGAACAAAGACTTGAGAAACATTTTAAAACGCAGCTAATTTTGTTTTTTACGGTTACTGAGTAGGTGTTCCTAGATTCTTAAAGTTATTGTAGAATGGGATTTTAAAGAATCTCTTCCTAATGTTATGATTGCCACTGACATTGTTCATGACGGTTTGCGTGTCCTCTCGCTCATGTGAGAGAAGTTTCAGTAATACAATTAATAAAAAACGATTTGCGGGCAACAGTGACCAATCGCGCGTAAGCAATATTGGTATACTAACCATCGAAACCCGAGGCATACACAGATTAAATCGCAGAAGTTAATTTCTGAGTTTCAGCTTGTCAAAGCTAGATAGAAGAATTTTAATTGTACAGCAATTCCTTTCTGTATTAGTATTATTGAGTTTTGTTATATCTTCAATATTATAAATAATAAATGATCCATGACCTTTATCATATACAATTTATTGCTTTTTACTTTCGATCGGGTGACACCACCAACTTCCGCACCGGGTGCCACCCAAGGTAGCTACGCCACTGCATTCTGTCAAATATGATATAATGGTGTTGAATGCTATAACTACATAAATTATTAAATCTAATGTGTGGGGTTAAAAATCAATTAAAAAGTGTATGTATGTATATGGCGAAATAAAATTTTTTTTTAATTCAGGGACAATTTAATAACAGGGACCAGCAAATTTTTGATATTATTATGTGAAAACTCGATAAGATATGATTTTGTGTTTCGTAAGAATATATTAAAATTTCTAATGAATCGTATATTGGGAGGCAGACCATTGAACAAGAGACTATGGTGAAGACGTTACCGAAATGAGATTCCGCATGCAGACCTAAATAATAAATTTTTGGTGATTTTACAGGTGTCCCTAGAATTTCAATTACGAGCTTCGGGTTTCTTGAGATTTTTCAGAATATGACTCTTTATTGATGTAAGAAGTCGTTGCAACATAAAGACATCTGAGAAGTGTAACGATGCACCAACCTTTGCCATTTCATCCGTTTTTTCATTGCTGTTAATATGCCTGTGACCAGAGTCCCAAGAGATTACGATGGTGCCGGGATTGCTGTTTCGCGTAGCATTCTCTTACAGCTAGCAGAGTCCTAAGAGGAGATGAATATTGATTTTAGCATCTTGCTTGCTGCATACCTGTCAGAATTTATAAATACTTCGCGTCCGCTTACGGGATCCTCCAACAGAAAATATGCTCTATCTATTGCTTGTAGGTCAGTTGGTAAAATGCTCGCTGAGTTTGAAATGCAGATGAAGATTTGCAATATTTAGATAGCTGTTCGGAAAAAGCACCTGGACCAACGACGCAGTTCATACTGAAACTGTCAACAGTGAGATGACCCACCGCCTCCTTGCAAACTACTTCCTCTGAAAAATCTTTTCTCGAAGGGAAAGTTGACCGCAAACCTCCTGCCAAATTAAGTATCGGCGAATGAACGAAAGATAGTCTGTTATCGTGTCCACATCGGAGGGCCTTATTGGGATACCACTGAGGCTATACTGCTTTCTATTCCGGACTTTCTTAGCCTTTTATCCAACATCTGTTTTGTTTTCTGGAAGTACGCTAGTGATTTAAGCCTTATTTACCCATTCATCAATCTTACTTACTTACTTACTTAATTGGCGCTTAACCGTCTAAAGGGTTATGGCCGTCCAACAAGGCAGTTCGTTCCTTCGCTCCGCCAACCGGTGCCAATTGTTCACATCAAGGGAGTTCATATCGTTTTCCACCTGGACCTTCCAACGGATTGGGGGCCGCCTTCTACCTCTGCTTCCATAGGGCGGAAACACTTTCTTGGCCGCAGCATCATCTTTCATTCGCATAACATGGCCTAGCCAGCGCAGCCGCTTAGTTTTAATTCGTTGGACTATGCTGATGTCTGCGTATAGCTCGTACAGCTCATCATTAAATCTTCTTCGGTACTAGCCATAGCCAACGCGTAGACGTCCATAAATCTTTCGAAGAACTTTTCGCTGGAACACTCCCAAAGCCGCTTCATCTGCTCTTGTCATGGTCCCATGCTTCTGCTCCATATAGCAGGACGGGTATGATAAGTGACTTGTAGAGTATGATTTTCGTTCGCCGAGAGAGGACTTTACTTTTCAATTGCCTACCTAGTGTTTTTGCTGGTTCCCAAATAAACGAAATTTTTTAATATTTCGAAATTATGGCTGCCAACAGTAGCGTTGTTGCCAAGGCGCGTATGCGCTGACTCTCCTGCATTCGTGCATAGCTTACAAATATAATGGGCATTCAGTCCCCTTCTCACTTTTAACCGTCCTCTTTCCAACAGTTCATCTCTCGCAAAAGTTCAACTTTATTTACATTTACCCCACTTCATCAAAATATTGCCTAGCCATTGATAAATCACGTTTTATTATCGCCGTTTTTAGCGCAAGGACATTAAAAACTAACCAACCAATCCACTCAACCATTCATTTGAGTAATTCGTGAGTACATATGCTCATTCGCCCAAAGCGTCGCCACATGTTGTCGCTCTAACTACACAATTTTGCGCTATCTATGCCAAGCGGTCCTGCATATTCGTGGAAGCCTAGAGTGGGTGAATGACTGGAGGTTCGTAAGTCGCCTTAAGCAACATATTGTAACCGCAGATGTGGTGATATATATATTTTTTTTCTTTTTTTGCTTCAATATGCACATAAGTAGCTGTAGGGATGCCAAAATAAAGATATAGATTAGAGGGCTTACGAACAGAGATTTTTAAAACCAACCATATTGAATTTCGGGAAATTTCAAGCAAAGTTGAACCAAATATATCCAAGTTCGTCAACTGTGCAGTTAGGTGTGTAGAAAACCCGGTTTTGGGGCCGTGCCTACCAGGAACGAATAGATACGCTGAATACGGGTCATCAGCGAAACCGTTCGAATACTTTTCTGTAATGTAAACGTTGTTTTTTCGCGTTGTGGTGGAATCCAGAATGTAAACGTAAGTGTAATCACCACACTGAAGCGTAATATGGAAACAATGTACGTAGAAGAGTTGAAACGAGCAGAATCAGACAGCAAATTAGCGAAGTCTGCATACGAAATCGTTCGTATTTGAAGAAGATACTGAAAACTTGAAAGCAAAGAAGTAGAGAAGAAGGGGAGCAAGAAAAACGTGCGGTATATAATAACAGCGTCATTGACAAAAGATATATATATGGTTATCGTCATGGTTGCGAAGCCAATGCAATGCAGAAAAGGAAAGGAACATAAGGGAAAGGAAAAAAAACAAGTAAGGAAGGCTAAGTTCGGATGTAACCGAACATTACATACTCAGCTGATAGCTTTGGAGATAAATGTTGGAGTTGAATATTGACATATTTTACTTATATACTGTAAAGATATTAAATTTTTTGTTAAAATTTGACTTTTAGATTTTTTTTTAAAAAGTGGCCGTGTTCGTCATCCGATTTTGTTAATTTTTATATAAAAACACATATAGTAAAAGAAGTAACGTTCGTGCCAAACTTCATCATGATATCGTCAACGACTGCCAAATTACAGCTTGCAAAACTTTTAAATGTGGGCGCTGCTACGCCCATTGCCCAAAATTTTACTAATTTTCTATTCTGCGTCATAAGGTCAACCCACATACCAAGTTTCATCGCTTTATCCGTCTTTGATAATGGATTATCGCACTTTTTCTGTTTTTCGAAATTTTCGATAGCAAAAAAGTGGGCGTGGTTGTACTCCGAATTCTTTCATTTTAAATAGCGATCTGAGATGAGTGCCCAGGAACTTACATACCAAATTTCATCAAGATACCTCGAAATTTACTCAAGTTATCATGTTTACGGTCAGACGGACGGACAGACGGACATGGCTAAATTAATTTCTCTTTTCGCCCAGATCATTTTGATATACAGAAGTCTATATCTATCTCGATTAGTTTATGCCGTTACGGCGTACCGTTATGCGAACAAAATTAGCTCTGCTCAGCTGAGTATAAAAATATTGGGAAGAGTAAAGCAAATATAAGCAGTTTAAACCGAAGCCAAACCTGCATCCGGATATCATGTTATCAATTTGTTATCAAAGTGTTAGCGGTTCGTTATCGAGGAGTTATCAATTTGTTATCGGCGAGGTATAAGCAAGTTATCGAAACGTTATACATCGAAAAGAAATATAAAAGATAAGTTAACTTTATCAGTTTTTTATTAAAAAGATATCGACTTCTTATCAAAAATGTATAGGTTATATACTGAGTATCTAAATGATATCGAAAAGTTATCGAATTGCTAAGGGACGGATATCGGTTTGTTGTAAAACATTTATCGAAAGTTATCATGCTTATGTATATCCATTCCTTTTCTGATTGATGGACCAAATGCAACTACTGACCTATTTTGATATCTGTTAAATGGCTTGAGTTAAGCGACGGCAGCTTAAGCACATCCACCAGAAATTCTGCTGCTTTCTTCACCGCTTCAATTTCCGTAGTAGTGTGGCAGCCTACAGGATTTACTTATTTATGGATCGACATGGTAAACAGCAGAACCGACCCCTTCCGCTTATTTGGAACCATCGGTATATACATACATGCTTAGTTTTTTACGCCATTTCCGCACCCCCTTGCGCCAGACCTCCTGCACTATTGTGGCTCAGGTGTTGATTCAGAAAGCTAAATTTTTACAAAGTTTTGTATTTTTTTCGAGTAAGCTGAACCATTCGCCATTCACCGAAATCGTACCAAAACCGTGAAATTCGGTCTTTCGCCAAAAAAAATTTATTTTTTTACTATTTCTTTTAATCTTCTTTCAAATATAACTAGCAGCTTTTATTTTATATAGTATGATGCACATTTTTATAATTTTTTTTTCCAAACATGCATTTATACAAATATTTGTGAATGACGCAAATATAAAAAATGGCACACATATACATTGATATTTCAGTGAGATATGATAAAAAAATACCAATATACATACAAATTTAGCAGCCGTTGAATATCTTTTGCAATTTGAATACATTTTTTAGCAAATCTTACTCGAAGAGCTTATGACGGCTATAAATAATGAAAGCGCAGGAAATGAGTTCATAGTACAGTAAAGAAAAAAACTGCACAAACTACTAAGTAAATTAATGGCGCTGAATTGCGCTCATTTTCACACAATGTTCTTGATCTCTTTTTCTTTGTTTTTGCGTTCTTACATCAAACTGATTTTATATTATTTTCGAATGCTACGTATTCATTTTTTTCATTTTTGATGGCAACATGGGTACATATCTACATATTCTCGCATATTTTATGTAGGTTCAAGCAGCTGCTTTATTCATAAAATATTTTGAATGGTGCCACTTGTTGTTTAAAGTGCATTTAACTGTGATTGAGGTATGGGTGAAAAAATGCAGATAATTGAACTGCTTTTCAGAAATCCTAATGCTTTCAGTTATAGTTGGTAGGTTACTTTGTGCATAAATTCGAATATGAAATGAAAAAGTGTTTGTTTCTGCGTTAGAAACTCTGAATTCCGGCTAATTTTTAATTGAAATTGAAACATCATTCTGCGATATATCACGATGGGTAGGGTGAGAGATCTTGCTATTTAGTTGAAGCTCGCCTCAAAGAGAATAACAAGTTTATTTGAGTACTAGAAGAAAAATGCGGCGAAGACGACATGTTATTGGCCTGTGGAAGCAAAGAAAGTGAGAGGGCCCCACTCTGTTGGAAATAAAAAAGTAAAAGTAAATTAATAGCTGGACAATCCTTGTTTCCCATCTTTCAATAACGGCAAGGACTGATAATGGCTAATGTCAAACTTGCTCTTGTTAGTTGAAGTCATTGGGCGAGATTGAGAAATGACAAGAATTACACAGGTTCGACCGAGCGTGAAGGACGTAGATCCAAGCGCTGTGCTGTTAAGTGTCGATGATCATGTGAGGGTCTTACAAGCTTAGGCTTTAAAAAATATTCCTATCGTGGTGAGTATTAGCATCACTATGCTGTTAGTAAATAATTACAAGCACACAAAAACAGCAAGCGGCCACTCTTATGTACATGTACACATTAAGGAATGCAACACTTACTTACATAGAAGGCGACGAAGAATATCCCACATACACACATATGTAGTCGTCAGCTAAGAGAAGAAGTAGTTACTCACACATAAATATGCATGTGGCTAGAAGAAAATCATAAATTACAAACATACATGTACATAGGTGGGTAACCAAGCATGAGGTGCAGCTATTCTAGAACACATGATCGTGAAACGACAAGACGTCAGGAGAATTGGCGAACGAGGCAACCTGGAGTAAAAAAGCCGAACAAGCTGAGGAATCAGCAATCTGTTGGATTTAAACACGATATTATACTATGTACGAACAATGCCAATTTATCCCATTTGGCAATTTATTACGGAATATATTATATAATAAATTGTTATAAAAAATTGCCAATTTAAAAAAAAATTGCATAATAAATTGTTTCAAACTGCAAATGCAACCTTGTAAAGTGTGTTTGTTGGATAGATTTAAACGTCAGTTACGCACGGCTCAACTATACGTTTGGCTCATTACATCAGCTGATTTAATTTTTTTCATTTCACTGGAATAGGGATTGTCAAAAGGAAATGGCAATCTCAAAATGAAACCAAAATATTGAACACATTTTCGTACAGCACACAAAAATTTCAAAGTTTTATGTTTTCATTCCATTCCATTCGCCTAATACCAACACGCACATTTTGACAGTCTGAACAAAGGTATGTTGTTGCTGTAGAGATGAGCCAAGTAGCTATCAAACTACTATTATGTAAGCTAACTTGAGTTGTACGAACACCACTTAATTCAAATCGAAGTTGCCTCAGTATATTCTTCTGTTTGAACACAGTATTAGTTGTGAAGTACTACTCCCAAAATAGTCTAAATAAAGACCATTTTGAAATACTGAATATTGGAGTTATTTATTCGACAGTTCAGCGATTCGAACGTTAGCAGGAGGTGAATAATTATCAGGAACTACCAAAATTCGTTATTCTATCATTAATAAAAAAAAACGACTATAGATGATGACGGGTATTCTGACTAGAACTGCTTTCTGGCGTCACTTGTGTTTAAATTAGGCTTGGTAAGTGACAACAGAAGTAGAAAGTGTGGGTTGCAGGAGAAAACGATCGCACATGCTTTGCGCTTATGACCTGCACTTTCCATGCTAAGACTCCAGCTTTAGGAGTGATTTAGCTATCAGATCTATAAGCAGCAAGTTGCGTTTGTCGTAGAAAGCATTAAATACTTTGCGAGAGGACGGAGTTATTTTATGACAAAGGTCTTTGATTTTGATAAGGTTTTGTGGTTTCTTCATTAGAAAAAACTCCCAACAACACCACAGACTCATTAAGTGAATGTGAGATGCTCACGTAACCACCAGCTCAACCAAAGTTAAAAATAGCGTGAATGCAAAGGCGCAACTGCAGGTCTTCATTTTGTACGCATTCGCCACATTTTCTGCTTCTTTTTCCAGTTTGGAGTAAGCAGAACTTAGGTCGCGTGTTTTCAGTCTAATGATATAAACGTGGTCAGCTAAAAACAAAAACTGAACTCAATTTCAAAATATTTCTTCACAGTTTTGCAGTTTGTATTACTTGCATCAGAATTATATTAAATAAATGGCACGATAAGTGGTCCCTTTGTCTGAAACCTCATTTGGTTTCGAAAGGCTGGAAGAGGTTCTTTCCAATTCTGACTGAAATGTTGGTGTTGCTCAACTTCATTTTGCTCAGCCGTATAAGTTTTGCGGGGATACCAAATTCAGACATAGCGGCATATAGGCATCTCTTTTACGTGCTATCGAAGGCGGCTTTGAAATCGACGAAGAGGTGATGTGTGTCGATTCTTTTCGCGGGTTTTTCCAAGATTTTGGCACATTGTGAAAATCTGGTCGATGGTAGATTTACCAGGTCTGATGCCGCACTGTTTAGGTCCAAACAGCCAATTCACGGTGGGCTTCAATATTTCGCACAATATTCTTGACAGGACCTTACATGCGATACTAAAAAGGCGAATCGGCGATATTTCGCGCAGTTGACAGGATCCTCTTTCTCGAGGATGAGGCAAAAAACAATTGAGATTCCAATCGTCAGGCATGAACTCGTTCGTTAATTTTTTGCGAGTAAGCTGATGTGTGAGCTTTACCAACTCCTCACCGCCCTCATTCTCGGTCTTTTTATTTATACATTTAGTTACGCCTTTTCTGACTTCATTATAACTAAAATCCCGCCGCAGCGAACTTTACGACAAAATTTTAAATGCGTTATATTAAACTAGTAAAAAAAGATCATCTTGTTTAAATTCTAATTAAGTCATTGGAATAAAATTTTAAAATTACACATACCTTCAAACCAAAAACTTATTGGATATTAAATAAAAATATAAAATTCTTTTTATATAAATATTTTAATTGCTGCTACAATCAAAATTTTATGAGTGAGTTAAGACGTTCACACATACCACGCAGTCGTTTATCCACCTATGCTTGCAAGTAAATGCTGTTTTAAAAACACTATATTAAATGAACAGAAAATGCAAGAACAAAAATAAAAAAAGCAAAGTAGGAGATACTTAAATATATTTCTACTAGCGCATACACGTCAGCATAGCGTCAGAATATAACGCACGCCGGTTTTACTGTGTGCCTCATAAAAATTATATAAAGTATCAGTTCAATAAGAAACTTCTTTATGAGTGCAGCAAGATTTGAAGAAGACGCTTGGATGTGTTTGATGGTAACTCTGTTGAGCTTTTTTCATATATCCAGCCAAAATTAATAGAAAAACGGAAAAGTTGAGTACATTAGCGAAAGAAATATGGTATGAACAAGTAAGGAAGGATAAGTTCGGGTGTATCCGAAACTTACATACTAAACTGAGAGCTTTGCAGACAAAATAAGTGAAAATCAAAATGTAGGAAAATGAACCTAGGGTAACCCTGGAATGTGTTTGCACGATATGGGTATCACATGAATGGAGTTAATGAGTATTTTGATAGGAAGTGGGCCTTAGTTCTATAGGTGGACGCCTTTTCGAGATATCGCCATAAAGGTGGACCAGGAGCGACTTTAGAATGCGTTTGTACGATATGGGTATGAAATGAAAGGTCTTAACTCATTAAACGCTAGTGTTACATATATGTAACGTTTAAAGCACTATATTTATATACGATTTTTCAAAATTGCAATTTTAAATGTTTTAAACTTTTAAATAAGAATCGCAGTAAACATAGCAAAGCGTGAGAGTGCACTACAATTTAGCTCTTCTGTTTAGTATAACAAAATCAATAGAGCGTTGAAGGCGAAGCAAATTTCACATACGTAAAAAAACTATCCAAATGGGAACACGCTATCGGTAAGTAGTAATTTTAGCAAAGTGCAAGACATTATGTGAAATGTTTGTTCTACATATTTTAATAATTTTACGAATGCATGTGTTCGTATAAAAAAAGATATGAAAATAACTGTACTTATAAGTTTTTTTTTCGTTTCTTGTAAGCGTGACATATATGACACGCTCGCGGGTTCGCTTTATGTATAAACATTTATATAAAGATTTGTGCGGGCAATGTAAAAGTATAATATTTGTTGGTTACCAGGGAAAAACTATCTGTCGAGGATATTTGCGCCGTTTTGGAGGAATTCAATAACAATGAAGAAGATGAAGTGGAAGCTATTTATATCGAGGCACCTGATGCGGGCGCTCTTTCAGGTGAAGATTCCGGTGATGAAGACGGGGGAAGTTTAGAAAACTTGCCACATACACAGCTTGTAGAGGAGTGTGAAGTAGTAATAAGAAAAAAGACCGACGTCGAAGAGAACCCCGACTTCAATATAGACACTGAAATTTTAGACTACTTGAATCATTCCCTGTCGGATTTAGAAGTAAACCTTTTGGAAGAATCATTTTCTTCTGAGAAAGCACCCGAAAAGCCGAGTACATCGCTGTCAGCTCAAAAGCCTAAGGAAAAAGCCAATAATCGTCGTCGCAAGGCAGCTTCAACGCAACCACATAGTAAAGCAAAGAGAACCAAGCCATCCTTTACATGGGTCGATGATAACACCCAACATCGAGTTCCAATTTTTCCTAACGGTAATTACAGTGACTGCATCAACTTAGAGCCATGCGAGCAGTTCCGAAAGTTTTTTGATGACGATTTATTGCAAATGCTATGTGTCGAGTCAAACAGGTATTCAGTCCTAAATAATAATGGGAACCCAAATATTACAGTGAGAGAAATGAAGGTCTTTTTGGGAATTATGATAATAAGTGGATATACCTATTCTCCAAACAAAGAAGCATATTGGAGCGTTGACAAAGATATTCAAAATGGTGTTATTATTGACTCAATGAGACGTGATCGTTTTCGAGTGATTTTCAGAAACTTGCACTTTATTGACCCAGAAGAGATAGATTTATCAGACAAAATATGGAAATTGAGACCCATAACGGATGCTCCGAAGGTGAAGTTCGCAAAAAACTTTCATCCAGAACAGAATTTGTCCTACGATGAATCAATGGTGGAATACTACGGCAGGCATGGTTGTAAACAATTTATTAGAGGCAAACCATTGAGATTTGGATATAAAATGTGGTGCCTAAATACGCCTTCCGGCTATCTGCTAAACTTTGAGATGTATCAGGGGAAAAACCCTAGAACAAACGAGGAATACGCTGCAGGCTATGGAAAGAACGCTGCTCCTTTATTTTGAATGATTGATGAATTTGATGAAACGTGGAAGCCACTTCCCTTTCGATTCTTTTTTGATAATCTCTTCACTTCAATACCTGTTTTACTTGGACTAAAAAAATATGGATATGAAGGAACTGGAACCATTCGTCAAAATTATATACCAAACCTTGTCCTTTGCCACTGAAGGATAAGTTGAAGAAAATGGAACGCGGTTATATTGCTAGTTCTCGGATTTCTGAGTGTGGTATTATAGTCACAAAATGGGTAGACAATGCAGCAGTTTCCATCGCATCAACATTATTTGGAAAGGAGCCAGTCGGGAAAGCTATAAGGTACTCTAGAGCTGAACATGCCAAGGTTCAGGTTCAAATTCCAAATGCTGTTGTAATGTACAATAAGAATATGGGTGGCACGGACCGCATGGACCAAAACGTCAACGCTTACCGGATCGGAGCTAGAGGAAAAAAGTGGTGGTTTTCAATTTTTACATGGTTGGTTGATGTATCCATTCAAAATGCTTGGCTCCTACATAGAAGAGGCGGACAAGGGTTAACCCAACTACAGTTTAGAAGAAGCATTGCTAATCACTTTTGTCGCACTTATGGAGAAGTCCGAGGTCCATGGGGATTTAGACGTCCGGAATCTCAAATCGAACTTGATGCTAGATATGACCTAGTTGGTCATTTCATAGTTAGAAACCCCACCAGGAGAAGATGTGCTGGATACAACTGCCAGCGATCTATAAATACGAAATGTGTAAAGTGCGACGTAGGTTTGTGCGTGGATTGTTTCTACAACTTCCACTTTAGACCAACTTGAGTGTCCTTTCCAAGCTTCAAATTTACGAATATTCCATATCTTTATATGTACAAAATAAAATTGATGAATTATATTGAATAAAAATGTTAATTTTCATGTTAGTATGAAAAATTTTATTACATAATAGAAACACGCGAGTGTTACATATATGTCACGGGTCGTTCAGACTCATCAGGATAGAGGTCGAAACTTTTAGTTGCAGTTTTGGGTACATATCAGTCCTTGTAGTAACCACAAAAAATTTGGTTGTTCTAACTTTGCTATTTAGCTTTCGCGTTTATGGGTTAATGATTATTTAAAAGGGAGTGGGCCTTAGTTCTATAGTGGACGCCTTTTCGAGATATCGCCATAAAGGTGGACGAGGGGTGACTCTATAATGTTTTTTGTACGATATGGGTATCAAACGAAAGGTGTTAATGAGTATTTTAAAAGGAAGTGGGGCTTAGTTCTATAGGTGGACACCTTTTCCAGATATCGCCACAAAGGTGGACCAGGGGTGACTCTAGACTTTGTTTGTACGAAATGGGTATCAAATTAAATATATTAATGATGGTTTTAAAAAGGAGTAGCTCTCAGTTGTATATGTGTAGGCGTTTTCGAGATATCTACCAAAATGTGGGCTAGGGTGACCCAGAACACCATCTGTCGTGTACCGCTAATTTATTTATATATGTCATACCACGAACAGTATTCCTGCCAAAATTCCAAGTGCTTTTGATTTCGCCCTGCCGAACTTTTTCATTTTCTTCTACTTAATATGGTAGGTGTCGCACCTATTTTACAAAGTTTTTTCTAAGGTTATATTTTGCGTCAATAAACCAATACAATTATCATGTATCATCCCTTTTTTCATATTTGGTATACAATTATGGTTTTTTTTTATTTTTAGTAATTTTCTATATCGAAAAAGTTGGCGTTGTCGTAGTCGGATTTCGCCCATTTTTAATACCAAGATAACGTGAGTTCAGATAAGTATGTGAACTAAGTTTAATAAAGGACAGACGGCCGACCAAATTAAATGAAAAACGGCACAGCCACGCCCATTTAAAGTTTTTCTTTTATTGTTGTATTTTGTTGCACCATATCATTACTGGAGTTGAATGTTGACATAATATACTTATATACTGTAAAGATTTTAAATTTTTTGTTAAAATTTGACTTAAAAACCTTTTTTTTAAGTGGGCGTGTTCATCGTCCGATTTTGCTAATTTTTATTTAGCGCACATATAGTAATAGGTGTAACGTTCCTGCCAAATTTCATCATGATGTCTTCAACAACTAACAAATTACAGCTTGAAAAACTTTTAAATTACCTTCTTTTAAATGTGGGTGGTGCCACGCCCATTGTCCAATATTTTACTAATTTTCTATACTGCGTCATAAGGTCAAATCACTTACTAAGTTTCATCGCTTTGTCCGTCTTTGGTAATGAATTATTGCACTTTTTCGGTTTTTCGAAGATTTCGATATCGAAAAAGTGGGCGTGGTTATAGTCCGATTTCGTTCATTTTAAATAGACAGGAACCTACATGCCAAATTTTATGAAGATACCTCAAAATTTACTCAAGTTATTGTGTAAACGGGCAGACGGACGGACGGGCGGACGGACGGACGGGAGGACGGACGGACGTACGGACATGGTTAAATTAATTTCTTTTTTCGCCCAGATCATTTTGATATATCTATCTCTATCAGTTTATGCCATTACGGATTACCGTTATGCGAACAAAATTATGTACTCTGTGAGCACTGCTCAGCTGAGTATAAAAATTATTGATGTAACATCCTAAAGGTACACGCACACGAAAACACACAAACTAGGCTTCGAGGGGTGGATAAGGAACTTATTGTCTCTTCACCTGAACTCTTTGTTGTGGTAGGCAGGTATACATGGCGTATGAGTGATGTAGCGGAGCGGAAGGTAAAAGTTTCTTTCTTATATTCAGCGTGATAATGGAATCGAGATATAGGCTTCCATATATCATAATTATCAGAGTCGAAAAAAATTTATTGAGCCATGTCCGTCCGTCTGTCCATCCGTCTGTCCGTTAACACGATAACTTGAGTAAATATTGAGATATCTTCACCAAATTTGGAACACGAGCTTATCTGGACCCAGAATAGTTTGGTACTGAAAATGAGCGAAGTCGGATGATAACCACGCCCACTTTTTATATATATAACATTTTGGAAAACACACAGAAACTGATTATTTAGTAAAAGATACACCTAGAATGTTGAAATTTGACGTGTGGACTGATATTGAGACTCCTGATAAAAATTTGAAAACATTTTTTAAAATGGGCGTGGCACCGCCCACTTGTGATAAAATCAATTTTACAAATATAATTGATCATAAATCAAAAATCGTTAAACCTATCGTAACAAAATTCGGCAGAGAGGTTGCCTTTCCTTTAAGGAATGCTTTGAAGAAAAACTAAGGAAATCTGTTAGGGACCACCCACGCCAACTTTTATATAAACAATTTTTAAGAGGGTCGTGGACGAATAAAATGGGCTATATTTTTGCAAAAAAGAGCTTTATATCAATGGTATTTCATTTCCCAAGTGAATTTATAACGGGAGCAATAACTCGAAGAAAAATTAACGGATCGTAATAAAATTGGGTACACAGATTTTCCACTTAGCAGGAAATATTTATTGAAAAAATGGACGAAATTTGTTAAAGACCACGTCCACTTTTATACAAAAGATTTTAAAAGGGTGCTAGACGAAAATAATAAGCTATATCTTAGCGAAAAAGAGCTTTGTATCAATAGAATTTTACTTTTCAAATTGAATTATAACATCAAACTGGAAAAGACTAAAATTTTTGAAAATGGGTGTGGCACCGCCCCTTTTATGACTAAGCAATTTTCTATGTTTCGGGAGCCATAACTCGAAGAAAAATTAACGGATCGTAATAAAATTGGGTACACAAATTTTCCCTATAGTATTCTAGTAAAAATGGACGGGATCGATTAAAGACCACGGCAACTTAGATATAAAACAAGTTTAAAAGATTCGTAGACTAGAATAGTGAGCTATAACTTAGCAAGAAATAGTTTTGATTCAAAGATATTTCACTTATCAAGCTTTACTGTAAGAGGAAATGGGGAGACATTTTAAAAAAAAAGTAATTTATCTGAAATGAAATGTGCAAATGAAGTTCACGCTGAGTATATAATGTTCGGTTACACCCGAACTTAGACACTTTTACTTGTTTTGTTCAGTGTTTATACTTTCGACTTTATGTAACATTTATATTGAAATACATTTTTTTACTAGCAAGGTAACAGCCGTTGCTCGGGTTGGGCAGATACTAATTTAAATAAGAAGGTGTATTTAAACGCATTCCTTGCCCTTACTCAAATTCAAGCAATCAGTATATAAGATTTTATTGATCTTCTTCAAAATATATCTCCCAATTTTTCTCATTCTTATCCTTTATTATTTCCTTATCTCTCCCTCTTCTTTTGTTACACCCTCTGCCTCTCTCCTTATTTTTGCTTAGATCCCTCATTCCTTTAATTTGCCATTATTTGCTTTATTTTTCAAAATTTATTTTGTCACACACAATTAATACTCAAAATCTCATAACTTAATCAAACTATTTTAGCTGCACAATTTTTGTCTATCATCTCATATAGTCAGCTATTTTTACAATGGGATGCTCAAATTTAATAAAATATTTTAAATCACACAATGCAATCGCTTTAACTTTTTGTGAATGCAATGCCATGGCCAAACAAAAGTTCTGCACTTAAGTAGTACATGGCGTATGAGTAACTTTTGTTGACATACAAAATTTGTCGTACCACCCAGTGGCGCACATGAAATTAAAAAAAATAAATAAATTTTAAATTCTTAGTTCTGTAATATGAAAAACGTTCGTATTGATCGAAGGAACCTTTATTCAAAATTTGGTGATGATTGAAGTGTGGGTAATACGTTTCCATAGGGAACACACGTATACACACACACACAGAATTAGATGTTTAGCTAAGCGTGGGGCAGTTGAGGGCGAGCAGTTTAATGTGAGTTATAAGGGAGTAATTTGATGTGCTTGTATGCGTATGAGTCGTGGCACAGTGGATGACGTACCCGACTCACACGTTTGGGGTTGCGGGTTCAAAGCCCACTGCAAGCAAGCATTTTTTTAAATTTATTATCTTTTTTATTTTATAAATTACTATTTTAATGGGCTGTAAGTTATTTTACTTTGTTTATTGTGTATTTAAAATACGGGACGATGCAAAGCATCGGTACACCTTATTTATGATATCTTTATTTTAATGTATTTGTTTGTTATTTTAAATTTATTTAGAGAGAGGTCACTATGTACCTATTACACCTTGTATTTATTCATTGGGGCGAGCACTGGGCTCTGAGGTATTGGCTGCTGGATGATCCACCTCGTCTTCTTTGAAGAACCTCTTGTATTTATTCATTGGGGGCGAGCACTGGGGCTCTGAGGTTTCGCTCTAATGAGCCACCTCATCTTCTATTTGAAGAACCTCTTGTATTTATTCATTGGGGGCAAGCACTGGGGGCTCTGAGGTTTCGCCTCTAATGAGCCACCTCATCTTCTATTTGAAGAACCCTTAAAAAATGTGATATGGAGGCGAGCACTGGCTCTGAGGTATTGGCACCCCATCTTCTACTCGAAGAACCTCAATTTTAAATTAAAAACTAAAACTATATCTTTAGAATATTTCACTGACAAGTTTGAGAATTACAAGCACACTCAATGGCTAATAAACAAACGAAAGAAAAAAAGTCATAGTTTAAGTCGCTTAAACAGTTATATATATAGATAACGTTTGATAGCGTTTCTTTTTATAAATAAGTAGGATAACTTATTAACATGACCTACATATGGGCAGATTATATAAGGGCGTAAACAAATATAAAAATGTGGTAGAGAGTTTATAAAAGATTAACCTTTCTTATGTGTAAATCTTTTTATATACCCTCTAAGACAATGATTCCTGAAGCTAGGTTTCGCCTGCAGGTTCACTTCTCCTAGCTAAGGCCTAGTTAAATTTGGGATCTTGTAACTCTTAGTAAACCAGACCATATCGGTTTTGTTCGCGTTGGCGGCCAACTCGAAATCAGATGCTCAGAGGTTTTCGCTCCCATAGTTGAGGGTCGTTCTATTTGGCTATACCCCTATATATAAACATCTATATTATACTTACATATATGCAATATAAGACAGGCACATACAATGTACCTCACGCAATCTGACTACCAATTACACATAACAGCTGCCATAAAGTCAAAGTTTTATTGATTTTTGAAAACATGTATGTCAACAGACATCCAAATATTTGCTCATTAAATTTGCTGTGTAGAAGTGGACAAAAAATGGAATGTGATTGCAGTACGTTTAACTTTGAATATTAACATTTATCTAAGAAATGTGCCATTCTAAGCTGCCATGAATGTGTTTGTAAAAGTATTTCCTGTCTTTAATGTCCCTTAACGGATGTAGGTTGAAGCTGGCTAAATAAGTAAGTAAGAACTTTAGCCTATATAAGACGCAAACATATACCAAACATCAAATTATAAACATTTAGTTATTTTGATTTACGCAAAATATTACAAACTTGGTAGTCGTATAACTCAATAAAAAAGGCGTCAAAATATCTCCTCCCGTGTAAGCTTACTATGTAGCTGAAACTGCTCAGTCTTCAGCAATAACTTTAACGAAATCGAATTAGTATAATAAAAGAAGCATTTAATATTTAAATTCAATGAGCTGATTAAAAAAGGTTTTGAAAAATATTATATTGTCTTTGAATATAGAAAGAGCAATACAAAAACTTTAAGCAAGTAGAGTTCCGAAGAAAACTTGTTTTGCACGAAAATGGTTTTCCTGCATCCAAAAGTGAGCCTCGCTTCGATTTTACACTCCCTCCCATCACTTCTTCTTGTTCTTAAATTTTTTTTTATTTTTGTGAATTACTTTTTCCATGTATCTCCCTCTTTTTCTTAACCCTTCACTTTTTTTATTCTTCTGCATCGCTTTTCCATTTATATCCCTCCTGTACCCACTCCATTTACTCCTCCTACTCTCACTTCCACTCCTACTTCCACTTCCACTCCCACTCCTACTTCCACTCCCACGTCCATCTCCACTCTCCCGTCCACTCCCGCTTCCTCTCATACTGTCATTCGAAGCTCCACACCCAATCCTATTCACTTCTATTTCCTTATGTATGCGATATCTATATTAAATATGGAATACCTGCTTCACCTGAGTGGCCGATTTCAATTTGTTTGTAAGTATAAACTCCTAACCCTTTTACTTTCTCGTTTTTTCTCTCCATTTAATTTCTCTCCCTCGATTTTCTTTATCCCTTCAATTCTTAAAATTCCTTCCACTATTCTTTTTCTCTCCATCTCCAGTCCCCAATCCAAACTCTCATACTCTTTTCTTTTGTCTCGCTCATCTCTCTACACCATCCTTGTTAAAATCCTCACTAACACATCCCATTGTAAAACACATGTGAGATCGCCTTGGTTATATTATGGGCTTTATTTAAATGGGTCCACCTACGGAACTAAAAAACTACCAACGCAGCTTTTTAAAATTTGTTATTCTTTCTTGTCTTATACAAATTATACATTTCAAAGAAATCGCACCTTCCTGGTCAACTTTTCGGAAAGATAGGGTGCGATATATTAAGCTTGTCGAAGAGAAACCCATGTGTCAAGAAAATCAAGCAAACCTCTACCTAAATCCGATTTTATCAGTTACGTTGGTACCTGTTCTCTTTCCCGGAAATAAAGTTTTTTAAATATAAACTCGGCGGCCACCGTGGTGTGATGGTAGCGTGCTCCGCCTACCACATCGGATGCTCTGGGTTCAAACCCCGGGCAAAGCAACATCAAAAATTTTAGAAATAAGGTTTTTCAATTAGAAGAAAATTTTTCTAAGCGGGGTCGCCCCTCGGAAGCGTTTGGCAAGCGCTCCGGGTGTATTTCTGCCATGAAAAGCTCTCAGTGAAAACTCATCTGTCTTGCAGATGCCGTTCGGAGTCGGCATAAAATCATGTAGGTCCCGTCCGGCCAATTTGTAGGGAAAATCAGATGAGCACGACGCAAATTGGAAGAGAAGCTCGGCCTTAGATCTCTTCGGAGGTTATCGCGCCTTACATTTATTTTTTTTAATATAAACTTATTTAAAGGGGCAGCATTTCAAGAAAATGAATAAGATATTTTGGAAAAGGTTGTTCCACTTTCCTCGGAAAAATGTTTCTCAATAATACGCCGGTCATGAAGGAATATACTCACGTGCCAAATTTTGATCGAATCGCACTATAAATACGATATTATAGAATACGTCATCTCCTTGTCCACTTTCCGGAATATTAAGTTTTCTAAATATTAACTTGGCCAAGAGTTGGGGCAAAACGCAACATAAATTTATTTTTAGAAGAGGTCGATTTCTGATGCACTTCCTTAAGAAAAGTAAGGGTCAACTTCAAACTTTTTAATACAAATGTTGATTTGCAATTTTTTAACTTAATGCCGACATAATTACATATATTATAACCTAACAATTTGAAAGAACCGGCTACTCTTACAGAACCGGAAAATTTGTGTGCCTTCGATTAGATACTTTTTGCATCGAGGTGCTTTTCAACACCGGCGTATGTTTTCGAATCGGTGTACTTTGCAGGAACGTGTACATTTTAGTATTTTTACGATTATTTTTATTATTCATTTTTTGATTTACCAGACTAAAGGTTTCCATTGCATATGAGCAAAGGGAAAATGTGTTTGAGAAAAAGGTAAATGAATTTGAGAAAACGCGAAACGAATTTAAGAAATAAACAAATGAATTTAAGAAAAATGTTTTATACATTTTCATGATTTGTACTAAAACGCATTTCTCTCTCAAAAAAATTGGCCGTATTTCGAATCACATTTGCCCATTTTTCAAATTCATCTGCCCTTTTTTCAAAAAAATTTGCCTTTTTCCAAAATCAGTTTTCGTTTTCTTAAGAAACATTTGCCGATTTCTCCAATAGATTGGCTACACAAAGTTATTGCTTAATTAGCGGCTAATTATCGATAGCGAATTATTGTTGTCGAGTTATCGGTGTGATCATCGGGAATTAGTTGGTTTCTGATCGGCTTTTTATCGACGTGATACAGATGTGTCATCGATTTGGGATTGCAGTTTTATCGGTATTTGTTTTATAACTAACTTGTGAGTTTCCATTAAAAAATTAGTATATAGTTTTAGATCACACTCCGATAAAAAACCGATAGCTTCTCGATATTATTACCGTTAATTTACATACATTTGATAAAAAGTAGATAATTTTTCCTTAAAAAATCGTTTATTTTCGTTACTAAGTTCGATAATAAATCTAACACTTTTATTAGCAACTCCTTTGGTTTCCGATCAAAAGTCTATATTTGTTCTCATATAAATCGATAACACACCGAGAACTGGTCGAAAATCTTTTATTTTCGTTAGAAAATTTACAATCTCGTTAAAAAATTTACAATCGTAGATACCACACCTATTAAAAATATTCCTTATCCTCTCCTTTGCTTTCCTTACCACGTAATGCTTCAGCGAAGTGACTATATGTACGCCTACATCTATATTCCTTCATATACCATATTAATGCTTCGCACTACTCTTACTTCCATTTAGCATATCACTTTAAAAGACTATGCTTACGCTTCCTAATATTTTACGTTTAAATTCTGAATTCCCAAATACTCGGGCTAATATGTTAACATATTAAAAAAACAAAACAAGTAAGGAAGGGACTGTCTTCGGCTGTTCCGAAGACTTCATACCTTTCATGAATGGGGCTGAACAACATTTTATCCCATTCGTAATATGAAAATAATCGGCTGTATAAGATAAGAAATATATAGTGAACAGACGAACATACCTAAACGATTTTCAAGATAAATATAAAATCAAAAAAAGTAAGGAAGGCTAAGTTCGGGTGCAACCGAACAGTACATACTCATCTGCCAAATTACAGCTTGCAAAACTTTTAAACTACCTTATTTTAAAGTGGGCGGCGACACGCCTATTTTCCAAAATTTACTAATTTTCTATTCAGCGTCATAAGGTAAACCCAGCTACCAAATTTCATCGCTTATCCGGCTTTGGTAATGAATTATCGCACTTTTTCGGGTTTTCGAAATTTTCGATTTCGAAACAGTGGGCGAGGTTATAATCCGATATCATTCATTTTTAATAGCCATCTGAGCTGAGTGCAAGGGAACTTACATACCAAGTTTCATTAAGATACCTCAAAAATTTACTCAAGTTATCGTTTTTACGGACAGACGGACGGGCGGACATTGCTAAATGAATTTCTTTTTTCGCCCAGATCATTTTCATATATAGAAGTCTATATTATATCGATTAGTTTGTGCTGTTACGTGGGTAACATTTGCGAACAAAATTAATATACTCAGTGAGCTCTGCTCAGCTGAGTATAAAAATCGGTAGGTAATTTGCGTGAGGATGCAAAGCTTCATGTTTTTGTGGTCTGCATGTAAATTTAGTGAAATTTGAAGCTGTTAAAATGGGACGGTAATTACGAAAAGCTTCTTATCTGAACAATCGTTTGTGGGATTGTATGATATATCTACGACCGACCTCATTATTTCAGACAATAATATGTCCAATATAGGGAATTATATGGTGAAGTTTGAATCTTCAATATGATAATTGAGGAAGATGTGATAAAAATACTCTTTCTGAAAAACCGGTTATATGGGGAATATATACTATAGTGGGCCGATCTGCCCGGTTCCGATAAAAGTCTAATCGGACACCTAAATATATCCGCTCACCAAATTTTTTTCAAGATATCTCAAAAATTTAGGTAATAGTTTGCATACAGACGGACAGACGGACATGGCTAAATCAACCCAACTCTTCATCCTGATCATTTTGGTAACTTATTGGTGGGTCCACCTACTTTCCTTTAAGTACTTACATTTTGAGACTCGTGACAAATTTAATATACCATTTCATTTCATGAACGGTATAAAATATTAAATTATTTCAACCAAATTTTCGGATTCACACAAAATTAAGCTCATTGACATTAAAACCAAACTTAATTGTAATCAAGGGCAAATGCCTCCAAATTGGAAATCTTTCATTTTTTTTTAAATTCCTTCACTTCGTTATTTTATTTCGTTTGCAGTTCTTTCCATTTCAACGTTATCAAGAACACTCCTATCATGCAGATCATTATGTAAAAGAGCATTTTCCATCATATAAACTTAATTGAAATCTACCCTCTACCCAGTTTATAAACTGATGTAAACTATGTATTAGTAAATTTTAATCTAGTGCCCATATGTCTCTAAAATATGAACTTCCACTAAGCTTCTAAATCTACATTACAGCCAACTTCATTAAAATTTCTACATATTGCAAACTCAATTCAATCCAAATTGATTGAAAACATGAATTGTCCTTTAAATGAATTCAAAATTCCTCTATAGCTGGGTTAAGTAGTGGTCGTACTCGTTAAAAATGGACATAACAATTTAGCTCGATTATCCTTGAGTTAGCTTAGTACTTTGTGGAAAATTTCAGAGCGTTATTCATCCTCTTTTGGCGCCACTAATATGAATAAATGATAAGCCTTAATAATGGCAAGGGTGACAATAATAACTTGCATCCGTTTCTAATATTAAGGTATTACATACATACATTTATAAGTAAATTTCGACTAAGTCGTTCGAAAAACTTTCATCGCTTAACCATAATACGAAATGTGTATCTACTAGCTGGCTTGTATGTTAGCTTTATGGGTGGTGTACCAAAAGAATCCCTGCCAAAAATGCGACTAGTCTAGGATGAATCCGGAATGAGTCGCAAAGCCTTCCCTTTTGTTTGAGCATGTCCTATGAAGAGACTATTGTACCCATTTATACCCGAAGGGATTGATAGGACCAATCCTCTTTGTAGTATTTTGCAAGCCACAAAATCTATTTGTTGTAAGTTGTTCCGCCCGCTTTTCTAAATGGAATAAAAAATATTCTCCGAAATTTAACCCTAACATGTGGTGTATTCATTAAGTCCTATTAATTTAGGTTCGGTATAGGGCTCCGCATTTTCCTTAAATAGTTCGATTAAATCACCTGTAATCTTTTTTATTTACTTCGTTGCTGCTTTTTTATTATTTCTTGAGTGGGCTTCATAGATATCATACTGACTATCCCAACTCTGCCCGAAAGTACTATGGATCAATTATGTCCAAATGTAGACAAAAGAGTTCAATCGGAGGTCAATCTCTTTACGCATTATTCGCACGATTTTTTGCAGGGATATTAGTATGTACATATGTATGTGAGAATGAATGTGTGTTAGCATAAGCCGAATAGCGAGAACAAATGGACATATGTATGAGAATAACCTGTCCCTGTAGGAATATTACTACCTTTTAGTCGAAATTTAAAGCTGGAGCAAAAGTGCAATTCGTGAACTGGTTCTATTGTAATTAAATATTCAAAAGCAAAAAATAAATAAGAAATGATTTCTGGAATAAATTACAGGCAAATATGCCACCGCAACTGGGGCTTTCAACAATTTCCATAAACGGGCATCATGGATGGTTTTAGATACATTGAAGTAAATCCATCAAAACTTGATCGATCCGGCGTGCATGATAAATTGCAGGAAAGTTGCTTATCAAAAGGGGTAGTATGAGGCCACCAAATCAGTGGACAGGGGCACACTGCAATGCAGAGCATTATAACCTCTGAAGTGGACGCAGGTCAGCAATCAAAAAACTACTCAATCGGTTCGACAAGGGATCCGTCAAACTTACGGCGTATGCAGATGACGTTGCAGTGGTCACGAGGGAAAATTTACTTCCAAAAATTTTCTCTATGATTGTGCGGGCTCTTCGGGATATACATAACTAAGAAACTAATGACGTGGATAAGACGGATGTAGTCTAATTTTCTAAGATGTTTTTAGTACAAGCCCTAAGCTGGGAGGTGTGACGCTGCAGTGAAAATTATATAGGAATCATTGTCGTGGAAGCTCAATGTGGAGGAGAGAGTGAAGAAGATCTCATCTGCACTATATGCATGTAAGAGAATGCTTGGGTGTACGAAGGGTCTATCGCCCTCTGTCTTTCATTGGATATTTACAGAGATTTTAAAGTCTAGCCTATAAAATGGAGTCTACCAAAAAAAGAACCAACCTCAAAAAATAAAAGGAGATATGGAAGCTTTCAATGCTTATAATTACAAGAGCCCTAAAAATAACCACAATGACTGCACTGTATGCCATTCTGCACTTTCAAACTCTATACCTGGTAGCAGAGAACATAGCGACGAGGCTCAGTGCCTCGGACCAGCTTGAGCGCAGGCCATACAGCCATAGTAGTACAGCGTCTTCAAGTATAGGAAGAACAGAGAACCTCATTCCGTACCTGCGTTTTGAAAGAGTTCTTAAAGCCACAATAAAGGTCGATGTTTTTCGCAAGGGTACCCAAATTGCTGACGGGGAGATTCAATTGTATACCGATGGTTTCAAAATAATGTTAGCCCTACCACTTCCATTATTTTGCAAACAAATTTTTAAATCTGCAGTATAATGTGCTGATCCGGAAATTACAATTCCTACAAACTGCCAGATCACTGTAATGTATTTTGGGTGGAGGAGTACTCGTGACTAAAGCAGTAGATATACTATAGGGAAAAAACTTAAACTTGAGCCGTGCTTATGTTAACCGTCAAGCAGAAATTAAAGCAATACTCCCGCATAGCTCATCTCTTCTTCTTAAATGTGTTAGAGTACAACCAAACTTTTCAGGAATCGGGATAGGGAGAAGCATACATCTATATGGGCTCCCAGGGATATGAGAATAGATGGGGTTGAAAAAAGGGGAAGACGTTTGTAAAAAGAGTGCATCCCTCGAAGCTTGTTCCATGGGCCTCCCAATTGCATATGATCGACGCAGCAGAGAGGGCGTGGCCCTTGCTTGTTGCTGTTAAGTATCGAAGATTCATGCTTCAGGAATAGAGGATTTTGGAAGTGGGGGTTGGAGAATGAAATGATTGGGCATGTTTTGTGCTCGTTCCCTGCACTTGTCAGGCTAAAAGTCTAGCTAGAACGAGTGCTACAGCTTATACAACTTGCAATTTGGCAGTGAAAACGGAGTTACGTATATTACAGGATACACTGAAACCGCAACTTTTCAGCACGAGACTTTTTCCTACAGTGTCGTTATTGTTGCTTTCATTTCAGTAGATAATAACGAAAGAGACTGATGTTTATAGCGGTTCTGCTAAAGGCGCCAATAACCGTCAGTTGTTTGTGTCGACAGGTAAGCTCACATATATATGCTTGCATGTTCCCCCATATGCGGTTGATAACCTACGGCTACTGTCTGCTCGTTAGGATATATACATACATACAAACTCTTGCTACTTCAATTTGGGATGCTTACCTTATATGGAAATATTTGTATATATTATCTACATACATATCCGGATTCAATGACAATACATAAGTATGTACGAATTTTGTTGAGTATTTCATTTGAACCTTAACATAAGCACATAGCTCGCTGTTCGCTCTGTATAAGTATGAAGGAAAGAAATATAACGGCAGCCCAATGAGGACTTAAGGCTTCAGTGATATTTTCACGATTTTAAAACCTAGAGGAAATGGTATGTTAAGAACCAAGCAACATATCTTCACCCTTTTTATTACAATAATGCCATAGAGTAAAAAACTTGCTAACCGATATTTGGCTCACATTTGTTTTTTGTTTGAAATGGCTGACTCAGATGAACTCAAAAGAGGAGAAGTGTTTTGGTATCTCCAAAATAGCTGGAACAGAATTGCTGTTAGCTTCCTTTGTCTTGTCATCCACTCGGTTTTTAAGATACCAGCTTGCAGCTTGCGATTATGGTGCTTTCTCGCTAGTGAGCTCGCTTTGTCCTATAGACTGCGATTAAGCAAATACTATACCCACTCAGCGGAGACGACGGACTATATCCTTCTGGAATGTGACACAATATCAAGACGCAGGGATAAGATCATGGACTCAGGATGGCCAGAACATTCCCACATTAAATCCCTCAAGCCAACAGAACTGCTAGGGTTCATCAAGGATGTTGGTTTGGTTGAGTTGCTGTGAAGGAGGTGAGGGCACAATAGACCGATGGTCGCAGTGCAATCCTCAATAAATTATCTATCTGTCTAACGGAAAAGGAACGAACCAGTCGTCTTTGACTGCGTCAAAACAGGCCAAGCTGCACTAGCACCGTCCTATGATAAGTGCTAATGGAGTTCATAACAGTGGTAGTGATATGCACTTTACGGAAGTCATGCTTATGGCTGGATAACCAAAGAATATCATTTAATTGAGGGAATCATAATGGCTTTAAACGTTTTCGTTACTGATTAAAGAGATAGTATCGGTAAATACTGGCTCGCTGTCCAATCTTTGGTAGTGGGTATAACCTTGCCATTCTCCGTTATTCTTTAACGACAAGTAGAAAAAACGTGCTAGGCTGCTAATGGCCTCATGGCCAAGGTGCATTGGCATAGGTTTTCCATCTTGGACTATTGATATGGAAGGCTTTGCCCTTTCAATAGCTTCTTTAACCTCTGTTGAGGTAACGATGGAGTACGACTCGTAATGCTTGTGTTTATGCGGCCGTTGATTTGGACGATAGCTAGCATTTTCAACTGAAGTATGCATTGCAAATTGGCTACAGAGAGCATTCCCGAATAAATTATTCAAATACTAACTATATGAATAACACCACAAAATTATAGTCAATGAACTAGAATGTTTGCTGACTACTTTGGCTTTTGACTGCAGGGAAACAGTTAAGTACAAATTTAACTCAACACGAAAACAAATGAATTATATTAAATTATTTGTAACATTTCTTCAAAGAGATTAAAAACATTCTGCATATTTCTGGAGAATTTATTCCTTGAGCGCTATACTTGTGCGGTTGGTAAAATTACGCGCTGGCATTTGATTTCACCTGAGTTTTTGTTTTAATATAATTTCTGTAATATTTTATGATAATGAGTTCATTAAAAAGCTCTCCGTTTGAGTAAAGAAACTCACATTTACTCACATTCTGCATACCTACTTACATCGATGTATATTTATGTATGCCTAACCACTCGAATCTCTTACAGCCAATTGAAGACAACAGAAACTTTTTCACCATAACCTACTTTTAAACAATAAACTTTTTTTGTGGCTTTTATATGTAAGTGAAATAAATGAAATATAGTACGATCTTATTTCAAATTATTGCTTCTGGGTATATACGAGCTCTATCTACGTTTGTTGTTGTTGTTTCGTATGCGTGGCTGAATATGTGTGCTTGGAGAATTTAACTTTCCTTTCCTCATGAGAGCATTTAAAATGTAAGAAAAAATAGTAATAAATTAGTGAAAAAAGTTTAAATTCATAATGTAAAACTCAATAAACCAAATTTGCAAAGCATAAATTCGAAGCAGTGCCAAAAATAATAAAGTGAGAATAATGGTAGACTTGGCTTTGTTTTAAGACTGAGGAGCGCATAAGCCAATAAAGATGAATGTGCTTGCACTGTGGGTGTATTATTTTCAGAATTTCAAATTTTAGTACAGCTGTAAATGCAACTCATTTCCATAGTTTATATGAACCTAAAAGCAAAAGTTCATAACAAATATACCAAAATTTATTCAGGTTTTCATATAAGGCAAAATTATATTGAAGCATTCCATGGTTGGTACGGAATGAGTCGTACGTTTGTTTACAGCTGTCGACTTTTACTAGAGAAAAACTATAACTTTTTCATACAAACTATTGCTTGGTACATATTTAAAAAAAACATGTAAGGACGGGACTTCGGTTGTGCCGAAAACTTCATATCTTTCATGAATGCGGGTGAACAATAATTTTTCCCATTCGTAATATCCAAATAATCGGCTGTATAAGATAAGAAATATATAGTGAACAGATGTACATACCTAAGCGATTTGTAAGATAAATATAAAATGAACAAGTAAGGCAGGCTAAGTTCGGGTGTAACCGAACATTACATACTCAGCTGAGAGCTTTGGAGACAAAATAAGGGAAAATCACCATTTAGCAAAATGAACCTAGGGTAACCCTGGAATGTGTTTGTATGACATGTGTATCAAATGAGAGGTGATAATGATTATTTAAAACGTTGTGGGCCTTAGTTCTATAGATGGACGCCTTTTCGAGATATCGCAATAAGGGTGGACCAGGAGTGACTCAAGAATGTGTTTGTACGATATAGGTATCAAATTAAAAGTATTAATGAGGGTTTTAAAAGGGGGGCTACTCCCTGTTGTATATTTGAAAGCGTTTTCGAGATATCGACCAAAATGTGGACCAGGGCGACCCAGACCATCATCTGTCGGGTACCTCTAATTTATTTATATATTGTTACGAATATTAGCAAAAATAAGGGGTGCTGCTATCTCTAAGCCGATGCTAAACATTGATATCATGCACATCCACAGATCAATCATTATGTATCTACATAAACGAAACAATAATTGCGTCTACACATACGTACCACGTGCGTATACGGGCAGCGGAGAATCAATGCACAAACACATGCATATATCTGAGATACTCCTGAAAGTATGCAATGAGAGAAGCTATAAAATCGTGCAATTGTAGTTACAGCTGAGAAATTTGAGAGCTGATGGACTAGTAGATTCTAGAAATGGAGCGACTAGAAGATGGTTGAATTCAGTTTGAGTTGAGTTATCAAGCAGTTATTGATTAAGCACGCAATCTATCGGGCAATAGTATAGTTTCATTTGAGCTATCAATCAGATTGGTTGTTAAGCAAGCTATTTGCAAAGTATAAGTGTTATTGTGAATTATTTTAAAAAAGGCCATTTTTCCATTATTCAATATTGCAGTTATTTATTCAACAGTTTAGTGATTCGACCTAGCAGAAGGCAAATAAAGGATTTGCAAGTAAAATCGTTACAATATGTAATACCGCGAACAGTATTCCTGCCAAGATTCCAAGGGCTTTGGTTTCGCCCTGCAGAACTTTTTCATTTTCTTCTATTTAATATGGTAGGTGTCACACCATTTACAAAGTTTTTTCTAAAGTTATATTTTGCGTCAATCCAATAACAATGTTTCATCTCTTTTTTCATATTTGGTACAGAATTATGGCATTTTTTTCATTTTTCGTACTCCTCGATATCGGAAAAGTGGGCGTGGTCATAGTCGGATTTCGGCCTTATTCTATACCTATATAAAGTGACTTCAGATAGTATGTGAACTACGTTTAGTTAAGATATATCGTTTTTTTGCGCAAGTTATAGTGTTAACGGCCGAGCGGTAGGACAGACGGTCGACTGTGTATAAAAACTTGGCGGGTCTTCAACCGATTTTGCCCATTTCCACAGAAAACAATTATCGTCATAGAATCTATGCCCCTACCAATCTCACAAGGATTGGTAAATTTTTGTTCGACTTATGGCATTAAAAGTATTCTAGACGAATTAAATGAAAAAGGGCGGAGTTACGCCCATTTTGAAATTTCCTTTATCTTTGTATTTGTTGCACCATATCATTACTGGGGTCGAATGTTGACATAATTTACTTTATACTGTAAAGATATTAAATTTTTGTTAAAATTTGACTTAAAAAAAATAAAGGGGCGTGTCCGTCGTCCGATTTCCCTATTTTATTTAGCACACATATAGTATTATAGTGGGCGTGGTTGTAGTCCGATTTTCGTTCATTTTAAAATAGCGATCTGAGATGAGCGCCCAGAAACCTACATACCAAATTTCATCAAGGTACCTCAAAATTTACTCAAGTTATCGTGTTTACAGATGGACGGACAGGACGGCCGGACGGACGGAGGGACATGGCTAAATGAATTTCTTTTTTCACCCAGATCATTTTGATATATAGAGGTCTATATCTATCTCGATTAGTTTATGCCGTTACGGATTATCGTTATGCGAACTAAGTTTATATACTCTGTGAGCTCTGCTCAGCTGAGTATAAAATAGGTAGGTACTTTGTGTGAGGATGCAAAGTTTCCACATTTTTCGTGGTCTGCATGTAAAAACTATGCCCACGAATCACGTATTTCAACAATACATGACGTAAGCCTAAGTATTTGATGAAATTTGAAGCTTCTATCCGTTAAAAGGGGGCAGAAATTATAGTTTATATGGGGTATATAATATGTGATACCACCGATCTATACAATTTTTTCAGATAAAAAATGAATGTTCTATACGTAAGCATTCGGTGAAATTTGAAGCCTTTAGCTGTTAAATAGGTAATTACGAAAATCTTATTATCTGAACAATCGGTTGTGGGGATATATGCTATATATATGACTGACCTCAGTCATTTTTTCAGACAACAATATGCGTAATACACTCCTGTGGACGAACCTGTCGCCCCGAGCCGAATAAAAGCTAAATTTTTCAATATTAATTCCATACTGCGACTTGCAACCGATGTACAGAGAGCGCTTAGATTATGGAATAAACCTCTTCTCTGTGCTTCTCAATATAGAGTGCGACGAAACACCTTGGGAATATGATGAACTTGTATCTGCAATCGATGATGATGAAGGATTAATGTTCCCCCACCCTAATCCATGAAGTCAGTATAGCAATAACCAGATTATAAAACAGCAAATCGTCGGCGCTTATTGATTGCCTGAAGAGTTATTCAAATAAAGTGTTGATTTTTTTCGATGAACTGTTATTTAAAGAAAATTCATCTTCACGTAATCTACTACATTTACGTACAAAACAAAAAACTTGCAACAAAAACAAAATGAAAGAAAATTTTCATAGGCACCTTGCGGTAACGTGATAAAATTTGTATGTATGTGTGCATGTGAAACAGTAAAGTCATGATTTTCGTTTTCGATCTAATTGGCATTCCTTTTGGCAAGCCAAATAATACGTACGTGATTTCTAATCGTAAAAACTAAATTTCACATGCATACAGTGAGTAATGGTTTCACGATTTCCGTGCAAATTAGAGTCAACGCCAATGGCATATAACACATACATATTGTAACGAATTTCGGGAAATTCCGCTTATTTGCAACCTTCTAATAACGTTCGTATCGCTAAATTGGTTGAATAAATTACTCCAATATTCAATAATGCAAAATGACCTTTATTAAAGCAATTCACAATAACACTTCTCGACAAATGGCGTGTTAATTCAAACTGACTCGACGTCCTTCAGCTGATGCACCGCATTTTCTAGCGCTTCTATTTCTAGAATTTACTACCAGCTTAATTTATCAGCTATACAAATATGCACGATTATTATAGCTTCTCGTATAGCTATATGTGCGTGTATATGTGAGCGATACTTTCACAGATGATTGCCTACTTTGGAAGTATGTCAGATAAGATATATGCATGTAGTGTGCGTCTCTCTCCACTGCGTGTACGTACACTATGTGTAGACATAATGATTGATTCGTTTATGGAGATACAAGTACTGCCTGCTTTATTGTTGTTGTGGCTTCATTTACTTAGCATCAGACTAGTGATGTGAGTATAACTTAGTGTCACTAATATGCGTCACTATATGTATGTACACATATCCAGCAAAAAATCATGCGATTAATCCCTAAAGAGAGTGTTCTGCTATTGAGCCGCTTGGATTTGTTTTTGTTATATTTTCTGCAATGCCAATACGATAAAAATATTTAATTAGAGTAACAGAAAATTTAAAAAAGGGATAAAATTCCTGTATGGGAAGAAACAGGACTTATCCGACAGAACTTGTAGCGAAGAGCAAGATTATCTCTCCGATATCACCGTAGAGGTACGAAGAGTATCTGACCGACAGTAATCAAACAGATACAAAAAGGACCGTCCGACATCACCCGTTGCGGTGCCTTCGAACAGTACCTCTACGGTATAAATCAGAGTAGAAAAGGATCTGTCCGCCAGTAGCCGTAGGGGTACAAAGAGGCCTTGTCCGACACCGCTCGGTCAGGTGTTCTGTCGCAATGTATGGTTAAAACTTCTTTAGCGTCGTTGGTGAACTATTGTCAATTGTGGATTGGTAGGTCTTGTCAAACCCGACAAAACGAAAACGAAAAAATATCAATCGCTTTATCGATAAAGCTTTATCGGGCCGAATACATTTTGTCGACAATTTATAGTTTGGCCTTCGGCTGGCAGTGCCAGACCGAGCAATAAGGCGTGCGGATGAACACAAAAAACCGGCAGACGTTTTACGAGCCATCAAACAGGAGCACTCCAGGCCGAAGTTATGCCAACAGCTATTGCAGAAATTTTAAAAATTAAAAAGGAATGCTCATTATCACTTTTTTAGTTTAATAATGTTCCTTCACTATCTCTGCTGCATCAACATTTTGCGGCTGATCATTAGCGCTTGCTATAGCGGTTCTTATTTTGAAGAGGTTTCCATTTTCAAACTAACATAACTATTAGTAACTAATTCGCTCATCTTCTGATTGGATCGGGCAAAATATTCCATCCCTGCATCACGTAAAATTTTTCTTTCTCGCATTCGGATTATTGTTGTCCAGGTCAATATGCGTCTTTTGACATAAGAAAGCGTCGACTATCATTAGAGTATCATTCTACTATCATTGAGGTTAAAAATGCGACTGTTTCCTATTTGAGCTCTTATTTCATTTCATTCCTTATTTCACATATTTATACGAGAAGGGAATAGTATGTATGTATATGTCCATATGGGTACAAAGGGGGTTGGTCCTATCGATCCCTTTTGGGTATAAATGGGTAAAATTATTCTCCTCATGGGACATGCTCAAACAAAAGGGAACAGTTCAACTCATACAAAGAGATCAAAGCTCTGTTGTTGTTATTATTATTGTTGTTGTAGCGATAAGGTTGCTCCCCGAAGGCTTTGGGGAGTGTCATCGATGTGATGGTCCTTTGCCGGATACAAATCCGGTACGCTCCGGTACCATAGCACCATTAAGGTGCTAGCCCGACCATCTCGGGAACGATTTATGTGGCCACATAAACCTTCAGGCCATTCCGTCGCTCCCTACCCCCAAATTCCATGAGGAGCTTGGGGTCGCCAGAGCCTCGTCTCTTAGTGAAACAGGATTCGCCGGGGATAGGTGAGGTTGACAATTGCGTTTGGAGAAGCTATGTATTGCGCTGGCAACCTGAAGGGTTGCGCTACACAGCCCCCTGAATTTGGTATTTTAGTCGCCTCTTACGACAGGCACTACCTACCGCGGTAATATTCTGATCCCCTAACCCGCTGGGGGAAGAAACAAAAGTGTAAAAAAAAGTCTAAAGTTTAACAGATCAAAACTCTCATCCTCTTCTGCGACTCATCCTGGATTCATCCTAGACCAATCGCATTTTTTGCAGGCTAACTTTTGGTTATCAAGGTGTGAGTGTGCTTGGTATTGCAAAAGTGAATATACCTAATGACCCAAATTCATTGCTTGTTTTTTTTAATACTTAACGTTTAAAGAAATTTTTTGATTTTCGTCTCCCCTTCTTATGATTGAAATTTCTATTGTTTAAATGATTTGGAAATAATTTGGTATAATATCAATTAAGTTATTCGTTTGAATATGTGTACTGCCTTGCAGATGCCGTTCGGAGTCGGCATAAAACATGTAGGTCTCGTACGGCCAAATTTGTAGGGAAAATGAAGAGGAGCACGACGCAAATTGGAAGAGAAGCTCGGCCTTAGATCTCATCGGAGGTTATCACGCCTTACATTTATTTTTTTATTTTAAATATCTTAGTTATAATTATTAGTTTGTATGATAATAGAATTCTTTCTGTGCACACTTCTTTCAGCAAGGCTTCCCATATTGATGTTGATTCAGTGGTTACGGATATATGCGTACAAAAATTTGAATTTGTATAACAGGTGTATCTTTATTTTTTCTAAAATTCCAAAGTTTTCAATAAAACTTTGACTTTTACAGCAAGCAATAACTTTAACACGTTACCATGCTTATCCGAACTGTGATCAAACACACTTCGTAAGAAGAATCGCTGTAAGTCTCTAAAACATGTACAGCAAAAAAAAACAGCTTGCAGAGTAGTCTCCGCTTATCGCACTGAATCAGGAACAACCGTACAAGTGATTAGCGAAACAAAAACCGCTGAAAAGTAGAAGGTTATGCGAAACAAAAAGACAGGCAGATCAAAGGTAGCAGGGAATAAACTTTAAGTTGTTTGCTAGAACCGTGGGTAAATGTAAAACAAAGCAAATGGGTAGCGAAACTTATAACAGATCTTGAAACATGAAGCACCAATAGCTTTGCCAAGGTAAATTACTACATTACCCAAATGCTCTGCGCGCACAGGTACTTCAAAAAAATTTGCACAGGATAAAAAGTTGAAGACGCTAAGTGCGCTTACCGCGATGCAGACGAGGATGATGCTTCAAATACTCACGATGGAGCCAGAAACAACAATTTCTCGATAAACCAGCCGGAAAGTCACTGTTGATAATGTTACAGAAAAAATGCTGAGTGGCCCCGAAGAGTGGAAACCATTCAGTAACTTCGTAAATGCCATACTTAGAGCAAAAAAGCGGGACCTGAATGCAGTAACAACAGAAATCCCTTAAAAAACGAGAAATATGGAACGCCACTCTGAAATTATGCGAAAGTGTTCACGGGGTGGACGACGTTTCCAAATTTTTAGTCCATGAACAAACAGTTGCTTTTACGGCAGCAGTTATGTTGCATTAGGTATTTATTATCCCAACCCACAAAAAACATTAAAAAAATCAAAAAAACTTGCAAAAGAAGCTAATTTAAGGGTATGTAAACGCGTTCAATCTTACCTCTTAAATGGTTCTTATTTATCTTCATATACAGTAGTATCTGAAAAAAAAATTTTTTAATTATATCGACGAAGACTTATTAAAACCTATAATCTATGCATCAGGGAAATATGCAATATATCGTTGGCTCCATGGAAGACTTATATGTCTCAGTTCACATGGAAGACTAACAGGATTCGTTGATCGCGTGGAAGAAAACCACGTGTCTGCTTTTCGCGTGGAAAACTAACACGTTTCAGCTGTTCGCAAATCTGAACTAAGGTTTTCCTTTAAGAACTACGTTAGTCTTCCACGCGAGAAGCTTAAACGCGTTCGTCTTCCACGCGAACAATTAAAAAAATTAAGTAGTTAACCTTTTATAAACATATAATAATTCGATTATTTAAAACAAAAAACATTTCTGCAGAAATATTAGGGTAAACTGACATAACATCAACGGCCATAAGTTTAATTTACCCTTTGGCCACAAAAATGGGTCAGAAGGTAAAATGTGCATAAGGTTAAATGGGGCATGAGGTCAAATGGGCCATAAGATCAACTGGGGTTATGACCACTTAAAGGGACAAATGTTCCAACAGTAAATTTACTTCAAGGTATAAAACCTTTTAAAAAAATAAAATTATATATTAAGTTAAGTTCCGGTATCATCTTACTTTTCTTCTTACAACCTTCACCCCAGGAATGGGCAACAGGACTCATCTGGGGCAGGGGACCAGTTAACTTGTTCATGGATTGGTCGAAGGTGGACGGAAAGTTTGTCAAGAGCTAAATGTAAGCCGCAAGTTTAGGAAGTTGCAGTGATTAAGGATGCGATGGATGATATGCTATCCAGTGTTACAACGGTTAGGTTATTTAACAGCTACTCTGATAGCCAAGCGGCTATAAACGCCTCGAGTTTAACTACAGTTCGATTGAGGGTGGTCTGGGAGTACCTGACATTGCTTGCGATTGCATCGAACTATTTTATGATTAAGAATATCTGGGTCCCGGGGCATAGTGATATCCCGGCCAACAGTCAAGTGGATCTCCTAGCCCGCATTGCTACAACTGAACCGCATGGAGATGGCTTTAGAGATTTCCGAATTCCGCTGGCCACCTGTGGTTTGCTCCTGTATAGATGAGCCTCGATGGGCCACCTCTTGCAGGGTAGCAAGATCTTTCTTGCAGGTAGTGAATGGCAGGAGGTCTGTCAAAATAATTGAGTTCACTAAGGCTCACCTATCAATGGTTATTGGGATTTTGGCATTGCACTGTCCCGTGGGAATCCATGCGGTACGTCTTGATATAATGGAAACCCCACCCTGTTGTAGCTTTACGGAGGATGATGATTTGGCATCATCGAATAACTTTATGCTTGCTTGCCCAGCTTTTTCCAGAATTTTGCGAAAGTAATTCAGTCACGACTCACTTGTATCTCCGGAGGATATACCCAAGGTTGAGATCGGTATCGATCGGAACTTTATCGCTGCTGCGCAACGATTCTCTAAGTAGAAGTAGCTACTTCACCGTTTTTTTATTGTATGTGGTATAACAACGGACTTTCATGTTGCCCAACTGAGCTTCCCCTATCAGGGCATTTAATATCTTACCTAACCTAAGTTCCATTATGAGCTTACTGGGAAAGTAACTTAAGAAATTTTATTATTGGTTTATTGATTGTTTTAGTTAGTCTTTGCATCTTTTGTTCCTGCGCTTTGAGAATTGACAAGTTCAAATAAAAAATGATAAGTGAGTGCCGGCCGGCGTTAGTTGATGTCTATACTCAAGCCTGGACTATACTATTAAGTTCTTGGTGTCAAGAATAATTCAATTAGTCCATGTGCGATCCGTCTGCCCTAAACACGATACTTGAGTAAATTTGAATGTATCTGAAGTGAATTTGTATCGATAAGTTCTGAGCACTTAGGCTCAGATCGCTATTTAAAATGATCCCTTTTCTTTCCCTATTGAAATCGGACCTCTTTCCCCTAAACCACCGACCACTTTTTCGATATCAGAACAATTTCGAAACAAACCTACCAAAATGTTGGAAATTCATTACAAAAGACGTGTTTTTTTCAGCCCCAAAGTGAATTGTCCAACTTTGGTGTATTTGGGTGAACTTTGCTGAAGCAGTTTAATAGAAACAATTAGTAAAAAGTTGGCCCTTCCCACTCATGGGAAGGCACCGCCCAATTTAAAAAGAAGGTAATTTAAAAAGTTTGCAAGTGTAATTTAGGAAGCCCTGGGGGAAGGTATGCACACTGTCCCCCTCCGGGTACACCAGAACTTAAGCTTTCCGTCACCAGTGCTTCTTCGTTCAAAAACGCCTTCTACAATGGACAATCCTAGCTAAAGTTTTTGACTAACCTGTATTCAAGTTAACAGACTAGAAAGCAATTTTCAAGCATCTAACTCTAACTGACAAATGTGTTATAGAAAATGAAAGCACACCACCCAACCAAAGCGATTCGTACACAAAATAATTGCATTTTATCGTTTTGTCCCCCCCCCCGTAAATAATAAGAGCGTAAGTTACCCTAATATCATTCAT
>JARSSU010005938.1:0-46991 GCA_029619165.1 Eurosta solidaginis
TCGAAATCAATTAAAATTTTCTTTTGACTTGACATTCTTCTGCACGGCGAATTGGTTGATTCGCTTTGCCACCACCTGTATCCACCTTGAGACGCACATATATGTATTTCTTGGCGAAAAAGGTAGCAGAAATCGTATGATGAGAAATGGGATACTACTTGAGAAACGAATGTTCTTTAGTATTTCTTGAGCGTTTTTTAGTTCTATGGAATTTTCATTTATTACGATATGGATACCAGCGCTTTGCTTTAGATTGCATAGGGCTCCATATTCATATAAAACAAAATGGGGTTTATTCAAGATGTGTTATTTTTTAAGTCTAAGTTAATACTTTTTTTTTGGGGTCCTTGAGTTTAGGTATGCATAAGTTTAACTTTTCTTTACCACTTTTTTACTATTTTTCTAACTTCCTTTAAAACTGTATAATTTCCTTTAACTTACCACAACTAATTTATTTTATTTTTTATACGTTTTTCTTTTTATTACACCCCACTCGAATCACATTTATGCTAATAAATTTCTTTGTTACCTCACATTAAACACAGCTAACAGACGTTCTCTTCAATGAGTATCCACGTGTGCGCTTAGATCGCGTACGACGACCTGCAAAAGCTTTGTGGGATGGACCACCAACGTTGCGCGAAGAACCCGAAGATTCAGATACATGTCCCATGGATATAGGCACTCAATACGACGCTCTACAGTGAATTAGGTAAGTGAAATAACTACTATGTATATTAAATATTATTTTTCCGCTAAGAAAAGGTATAAACTAAATATCAGAGATTCCATTAAACGCTTAACCAGAAAAAGCAATTTGGTTTATCAACCGATATTCAGGAACAAAAAAGGGTTTCTTAGTGAGACATATTTATTTTGAATTCTTTGAGGCTTTCTCAGTGATTAATATATATTTAAATGTTTCTTAGTGAGACATATGAATTCTTTGAGGCTTTCTCAGTGATTAATATATATTTAAATGGTTTCTCAATACCAGTGAAATCGTTTATTGCGATTTTTATAAAACTGTTATTTTGCGACCGAAATACGTTTTCGGTAATGGTGTAACTCTCGTAACATTAGGTGTTATCAGAGTCTGTAGATAATTGTAGGACCTCAAATTTGTGCCAGGAAAACTATAGCCATATACCGATCGTATATTTTCGGGGTCATATAGAACTATTTCCAGTATCAGCTTAGAAATTTCAGAACTGTTCGGGGGTAATTTTGGCAGATTCTCAACTTTTTTATAGTAATGTCGAGATTGTTCTGGGACTATTTTGTCATCTCTTCGGGTTGTTAAGCCACTATTTCAAAAACAATTTGGTAATATAATGTTTGGGACATTTACTACGGGATCATTTTAGAACTATTTCGGCATGATTTTGAGATCGTTATGGAATCAGCATGGAATCATTCCGAAGCCATTTCGAAATATGACGGATTATGTTAGCGGCTAATTGGGGATACTTTGGTACTATTTTGGAATCAGTTAATGGGGTTTGGAAAATATCATTTATGAATACAAACAATTTCGTACTGTTATTGTAATCGGGTTGTTATCAGCACATCATTAGTTCGTTATCGACGAGTTATCGGCTTGTTATCAATCAGAAACTTTTGTCGTAGAGTTTTCTATATATTATTGTGGAATCATCGACGTTTTATTGGTTTATATTTAAAAGTTATCATTTTTTTATCGACAACCAATTGTTTTTGATCTTTTATATCAATTTTATCGAAAATATCGATTGTTTACTGTAAAAGTATCGAAAAATTTTTAGACCTGTTACCGAAGGATTATATTGTTTGTAGATAGCAAAACAATATAAACAACGAATTGCTGGTTAGTTATTGAAACGTTATCGATCTTTTATTGAAAAATATCGATTAGTAATCCACTTGTTAAAAAACATTTCGATTATTATCAAAAAAATATAGATTTTTCATCGCAAATTTGTCGATTAGTTATCGGAAATATATCGTTTAGTTATCGACTTTCAAAGAAAAAATATGTTTTTTTCGAAAATTTGGATTTTTACAAAAATTGTAGTTTTTTATGGAAAGTTACGAGTTTTTTTATATAAAAATAAACCGATTTCTCTGTAAAAAATATCGATTGCTATTGAAAACTTGTCCATTTGTCATCAACATTTTAGGGAAAAAGTGATCGATTTGTTATAAAAACTGCTCGAAAAAAATGTATGCTTTTTCGATAACAATCGATAGTTTTTCGATAAAATATCTGTATTTGTCGATAAAAAAGCGATAGCTTTTCTATAAAATTCAATATTTATACTCAGCTGAGCAGAGCTCACAGAGTATATTAAGTTTGTTCGCATAACGGTACCCGCGCGGCATAAACTATCGAGATAGATTTCTTTATATCAAAATAATCTGTGCGAAAAAGAAATTTATTTAGCCCATGTCCGTCTGTTCGTAAACACGATAACTTGCGTAAATTTTGAGGTATCTTAATGAATGTGGTATGTAAGTTCCTGGGCACTCATCTCAGATCGCTATTTCTAATGAAAGAAATCGGACTATAACCGCGCCAACGGAAAAAGTGCGTTTAATTCATACCAAAGACGGATAAAGCGATGAAACTTGGTAGGTGGGTGACCTTATGACGCGAATAGAAAAATTAGTAAAATGTTGGACAATGGGCGTGGCACCGCCCACTATTAAAAGAGGTAATTTAAAAGTTTTGCAACTGTAATTTGGCAGCTGAGTATGTAATGTTCTTTACACCGACTTAGCCTCCTTACTTGTTTCTTAACAAGCAGTTTACTAATCGATATTTTGTGCGTTAACGAGTCGATAAACTTTCAGATAACAAATTGATATTCTTTCTTCAACCAAGTCGATTACTAATAGATCAATAAAAGATTGATACTTCTCGATTTAAAATCTATAATTTTTCGATAACAAAACGGCAATTCATCGATAACGTTTGCTATCGATAACAAATTATAATCTTCAGTAATATAACTGTAAATACGCGCTTCTCCTTTTCATTTCTTTTCTTTTTCTTAGCTTTTTTTTCTCCCTCTCGGTTTTTCGCGTTCACTGCCCATCTGCTTGTGGTTTTTATTATTCGAAATTTACAGTGAGGAAGAGAAGTTAAGGTAATACTTTCATTTTCATATTCAATATAACTTATTAGTTTTTACTATACCCCTTCCCTAAAGTCTTAGTCACCCACACTCTTCTCAAAATTCCAAGCAGCCCATCATAGTCGCATCATCATACACAGCACAAGTGTTGTACACCAAACAGTTGATCAAAACAAATGTGTCAATAAAATATTGGCAATGCAAATATATACACGAGTTCTTAAAACCAAAAGCAGCAACAAACACAGCCGGCAAAGTGAAAAACCGTAAAGGGAAAACATAAGAAATTTGTGAAGATTAACTGTTCCCATGTGAGGTTTATTCTTTTTCTCTCTCCAACAGCGCACCATAATCTCTATGAGCCATTGGTGTTCCGTTCTCAAACGTACTCTTCTCAGCGCGAAAAAGCTATAGTTATTGTTGCTGAAACATGTTGCTGGTGTGTGGAAGGTTGCGAACCTGTTGCCTATTTGCTGAACGCAGATTATCATTGTCATTATTATTAAGCCTCGATGCACTGCGGACTTTATTTATATCTATTAGCTTAAACTTTCTGCTTGTTATTGTATTTGGAAGCTTTTAATGTATTTGAGTAACTCTTCAGGCCTTTTATTCCATGTCTCAAAGGATTAAGAGTCACGACACTGCATGGGAGAGTCTCTGCTTTGGCAGAGGCGTCGCATTCACAGATACTGCGTGTGCTCATAAAAGCGACAGGTTTTTTGCATCGGTTCGATTTACTTACTTGGGTGATATAGTAGACTGCATTGGCCTGTCTTTTCCATATGCATTAAATCCAGTTGTGGTGTATGAACTGCTCTCTTTACTAGTTACTTATGGTTTCTGTAATGTAGAGTGTGGCTTTGAGTCCCAGACGTCTCTGCTGCTGAGCACCCTGCTCGGCTAGGTGGTATGCCTGTTCATTACCTTCATGCCCCTGATGCCCGTTACACCGTCCTAACAAAACCTTGTGGCACGCAGATCATTTAGGGCTGCAATGCATTCATTCTCTAGCTTAGTAATAATTATGTAAGACTGCAAAGGCACTTTAGGCTGCTTGGCTGTCTGACATAATGGAGATACTCCTCGACGGTATGCCTCTTCTAGACATTCTCTTCCGCAAACTTCTATTGCATGAGTTTCTGCCTGAAAAATAGTAGGATAGCATCTCATTGGTATCGATTTCTTGAAGTTCGACCCATAGATGCCAACTCTATTCTTCCGTCATCAAATTTTGATACACCAATGAACCAGGCCTCTGAGGTAGGTTCTGAGTTCTTCCACAATGGACACCTCAAATGCTTTGATATTATGAGCATATGGCTCTTGCATCACGTAGTTCCAATACGGGATTTCCAGTGTTGTTCTTATTATTTTCATATGCCCTGCCCTGTTCCTGCTCTTTAGCTCAGAGAAATTTTGAAGTCTTAGTGCAGCAAGTGTTGCTTCTTTCTCTATTAGAATAAGGAAGGGAGGTATTCCCACTAAGGCACTAAGTGCATAAGCATGAAACGCTCTGATCGGACCCATTATGCCAATACAAACAAGTCGATGCTGTTGCTATTTTGTTATTGCTGATCCTTGCGTGGCCTTCGGTCACCAAACTAGCGGAGGAGTAGCCTCTATGTTTTGCCATAGGGTCGAGTGCAGGCGGAGAAAGCTCTTGTTGCTTTTGTTTAAGGTAGAGTCTGGATGGGCATTTCACGTGAAGGTTCCGCCAAGTTTAACCCTATGTATTTTGGTTCCATTGAAAATCGGATTTGAAGCCACCCAGGTATGATTTGTCTTCTGCGGGGCAGTTTTGTTAGGTCCTTTAATTACACAACACCTTTCTGTGATGCGCAGGGCTTGTTGCATGCAATTTGGATACTGTGCCCTTCATGCATCCCTGTGAGCGGGCTACTAGTCATCTGCATACCCCGTTTGTAAAATCCATTGATTTCAGTAACTGAAGAAGCTCATATATGACTAGAGTCCACAAGAAAGAGCAGAGTACATTATTTTGAAGTATCTGCAAGTGGCCACAATCTGCAAGTTCAAGACTGATATTTCTTCTCTTTAGCCTGAATAGCCCCCAGCGAATATCTAAATGTAAGGCGCGATAACCTCTGAGAGATTTTAGGCCGAAATTCTCTTCCAATTTGCGTTGTGCTCTTTTTTTCTTTAAATTTTTCCTACAAATTGGTGGGACGGGACCTACTTGTTTTATGTCGACTCGGAAATGGCATCTGCAAGGCAGTCGAATCTCACTGAGAGCGTTTAATGACAGAAATACACTCGGTATGCTTGCCAAACACTGCAGAGCGGCGATCCAGCTTAGAAATTTTATAAAATTTTGATGTTGCGGCGTGGAACTCAGAATATTCGGTGTGGCAGGCGGAACCACGCTACAATCACACCACGGTCGCCACCAGCGAATAACCCATTGGACTTACATTCTTGGCAACCATAGCTTGTTCGCTAACTTGATGTGTCTGTTTCAAAAGCCCTTTATATGGCAACAACAAAGGCGCAAAGGGCTTTAATTTTAAGCTCCAAAGCCTTTTAAATTTTCGGTCATGAGGCTATGATAGCCGTCTCCGTGGATATTCCTAATTGATAGCAAATTGATTTCCACACGGAGAGAGTTTGTTTTAGGTTGACCTCTCTAATACCCTTTAGGAAAAACGAACTGAGGCGAATTGGTCGTTACAACTAGGACGGTGGCTCGGGTTTCTCTGGCTTTGGTATGAATACTAGCTTATTTTACATATTTCACCATTTAAAAAATCCCGTTTATTTCACAAAATTACTTCTTAGTCTATTTTTAGCTTCTTCTTTTTTTTGCCATACAATACATGCATTGTTCAAATATTTTTTGTTTGCGGCTTAAACGTCACGCATGCCCGCGCATTCAGCACACACAAACATCAGCGCTTCATTCGCCACCACCACAGCCACTACACACTTCAATCAACTCAATCAAATACCCACACAGCAATCGGTACGACTGGCTATTTTTTGCTCCTCACTTTAGCCGCAAATAGCTGCTTCACCTCTCGCCTCGTCTCATTGAATGGTTATTGGATCGGGTCGATTTGTATGGACGAAAGTAACCCGAAATCGCGCCATCAATTTTTCGATAGGATTTGGGCTCAGGAAAAAAAGTTCCACTACGCATACCCAAAAAAATATTTTCGAGCCTGCATTGCGAAAGTGTAAATTTTTTGACCAAAAACACTCCCCAAAACCCAAAAAAAAATATCAAAAAACTGTTATCGCCAACGTTTTTAAAACTGTTTTTTGACAAAATATATATTTTTTGGATTTTGGGAATGTTTTGGTCGAACAATTGACCCTTTCGCCATTTTTTTCGCAGGCTCGAAACTTAATTTTGGGTATGCGTTGTGCAACTTTTTTTCCTGAGCCCAAATGCTATCGAAAATAGATGGCGCGATATAGGTTGTTATAAATCGACCCAGTCTAATGGTTATAGCAACAATCAACTGTTGTTGTTATATGCCTGTTATTGTGGGTGTTGACAATGTTACGTATGTGTATTCATTTTGATAACAATTTTTGTTACCACTTTTAACTTTTCTGTTTAACGAATATTTCTATTGATTCTATAGAATGCGATTTCACTTGCGTTTTTTAGTCAGCAAATTTTCTCATTTCTAATTGGTGACATGAAGGCCTAAAACTCTGTTGCTTTTTTCAAAACTAGCCTTCATGGTAGAGCGAGATTTTAAGGGAAATGTTTGGAATTGAATATACCTCGCAGTGTGAAAAAAATGTGTGTCCTAGTGTGATGACCATACCATACTCACTGATATCTTGACTGACCGATTCATTGAAGTGTAAATGAACCTTTAAATCACTTTTAAGTTTGCTTCAGTCGTTCGAATACAGAATATTTCTCGGGTTGCGTTATGGGTATGCCAGAACTTCCGAAAATCTTGGAGTAGTTGCAAATTTATTATGTCAGGGATGCAATCATAACATCCTAGAGAACCTGGTTACTCCACCCAAAACATTTGTCTGACATAACCTCTCGTCCTTTTGGTCTGCGAAGCAAGTTCATCTAATACCGTAACATTCTATGCCAACTCTATGTTCGATGAGACTACTTTATAGGAATATTAGGTGTGTTGAGGACCACATTTCAGCATATAGAAAATCAATAAACCACTTAATGAGTATATAAGTAGTTTAAATTTCTACACGCCATCCGTAAACTCGCAGAGCTTTGCCTTGGACGTAGCTACGCTGATGAAGTGCTCGCGTAAACTCCTCTTTTAAAGTTGACAACTATAGCATAGGCTTAGGGATTGGTTTCTGCAAGTTAAGCTGGCTTCCAGGTGCAGATTAGTGACGGCTAACCGAAGAACTGGCCGCTGACTTAATGTAGTGCCTTGCATCAGGCTAGTCACCAAAGTGAAATAAGCCACCTTCCACGAAAAATTGTGTAGAACTACACTCTACTCTGAGTAAATTCGCTGCATGAAATGGTAGTCAAGCCGATATTTCCTATCGCGACTTGTCTGGTGAACACACTGGACACGGGTAGCACTGTCGAAATTTTGGAATTTGTACATCTTCTACGATCGACCGCTTCACGAGCGTTATTTGGCTTTTTGTTTCTACTGAACAATTCCTGGCGGTTGGAGAAAATTTTTCTAAGCGGGGTCGCCCCTCGGCAGTGTTTGGCAAGCGCTCCGAGTGTATTTCTGCCTTGAAAAGCTCTCAGTGAAAACTCATCTGCCTTGCAGATGCCGTTCGGGGTCGGCATAAAACATGTAGGTTCCGTCCGGCCAATTTGTAGAGAAAATCAAGTGGAGCACGACGTAAATTGGAAGAGAAGCTCGGCCTTAGATCTCTTCGGAGGTTATCTCGCCTTACACTTATTTCTTTATTATTCCTGGAAGAAGTACAAATGGTTGTTGATGACCAGAATCAACTTAGCTTTAGAGAGTATAACCCACCGACTATGCGGACTAAGGTCATGTTAACGATTAATGAAATTTCTGCGGACAGAAGTTGTGCATATCGTCATCTGAAGGTTGAAGGTTCGAAGAAAGCCACTCATTCCGTTGCAATGACAACGTGAAAAACTATCTCTCTCTATCTCTCTTATCAGCTTCGCCTTTATTCCGTGATATGTTTACTGTGAGCCAGCAACTGCTCCATTTGGTAGCTTTAGTGTCTTCAAACCCTAGAGAGGGATATACGTTGGCGAGCTCACTTTAAAGAAGCACATTAGCATACAAGTTGCTTATGATGGGGAACGTAACGATAGTCGCGTATCCGTTTCTTAACCATAACTGTAATCGTAACGACAGCCGTAATAGTTATCGTGACCATAACCGTAGCCGTAGCCGTAACCATTACCGCAAATGGACCGAATTAAATCGTAATAGTCAGCGTGGCTGGCTGTCACCATAATTTTGATTGTACCTATAGCTTTAACCGCAGCCAAAATCTTAACCCAAAGTTGGCACAAACCTTAAATTTAACTATAGGCTTGACATCAGCCGTAAACGTAGACCGTATTACCCGCAGCCATAGCTTGTAACCAAACTGTAACCGTAGCTTAAACTGAAATCGGACTTAATACTGCTCTTCTTTCTTTACGTTCTTCGTATACGTTTTCGTATCCGCCTTTGGTCTTCCCCTCATCTTTATTAACACCTTCTGTATCTCATCTTCATAATTATTATCGTAACAATACTTTTTGTCTTTCCCAATCTTATTTTACCTTTACTTCCTCTTTTCTTTGATTTCTATTTATTTTTTCTTCTCCTTCGATTTCTCATTTCTTTTGCTCCCAACTCTAAATTTGTTTGTCTTTTTTGATTTATGTTCACTCTCTGGCTCATGAGTCATGACATCACAAAATTACCAAAAAAATGTGTTTTTCGAACAAATTCTTCTCTCAAGCATCGACGTATTTTCTCTTTGCCTGCTTTACAAAAATCAAATTAAAATTTCCGCCTATTAAACAGTTTTATTAAACGAACTGACCCACTGTGCCAGTTAATTAAAATTGGTTGTAGAATCGCGATGATCACTCATACGCAACGGGGTACCGACACACTAACACATACACAAAAAACTATGAGGTATTGTCTGATGTTACAAAAGCAACGAGGAAAATGCAATGGCAAGAGGTAAAATGAAGAAAAGGGGAAAAAAACTAAAATATTGAAAAAAATCTAAAAATTTATATGCAATGCATGACAACAACAACAAACATCGAATTGAGGTAATAATAATCGCATGAAGCCGAGCAATATTGGTAGAAGTAGAAAAAGAGTAAGAAAAAAAGAAAAAAAATCGCTCTGTTTTGAATGAATTTCATTTCCGCTGCGTTGCGCGCCTCTACACATACACCTGCTTATGCCTATGTGTATTTGTGTATGTTTGCCTGGGAACAGTTACATACATTGTGTATGTTGAGTGCTGAGAGCAGTTTTGCTGTGCGTTCAACGTTCAAAACATTTCAATGTGCGCCTCCAAGTGCAGTTTATATTTAGTTTCCGCCGGTGTTGGGTGTTCGTTTGGTTGTAATGACGGACGACGGAATTTCGATACAAAAATTCATTTAGAGCCAAATTAGCGGTGTTTTTGTTCGCGTGTTGCATGTTCCTTTGTTTTGTTAATTGTGTGTGCGTGTGTGTTGATATTTGAATTTCAATACATGTACATATGTATGTATGGACGTATGTGTGTTTGTGTTTTATAGACACAGGCGAACGCGCATGCGATTGAAGTCAATAAACAAATAATATTTTAACAAACGGCGTGAAGAAGGAGAAGCAGATGCGTACATCAGTCAAGCAACTTGACAGGCAGACAGTCATTCAGTCAGTTAGTTATGCTTTTGAAATGTTCTTTCCGTCGCAAGGTTGGTTTGCTCGTTCGGCAGTCAGTCGCTCGGTTATTGCTAAATAATTTTTTATTGAGCACAAACAAATTTGTTTACGATTTTCTGTGCGCTGGCGTTTGTTAAATAAAAAATTGAAATTTTGGATTTTCAAAAATATGTACCTTGCCGCTGTATTTTTTTATTCTCTTTTTTGTGCAAATTTGATGTGCACAAGCGAATGACCTGAAAACATAAAGCGTCGCGTTTGTGCTGATATTTTGTGAAAACATTTATTTGACAATTTTGATAAACTTAAATATTTGTTTAAGGGAAATCATATTTTTTATGTGGAGAACACAGCAAGAAACAAAACTTTGAAAAACTTTAAAGCATTAAAAAAATTTTTTTTAAACTCAAGCATATTCAAAAACGTATAAAAAAATTTAAAATTTAAATAAAATAATGTTTTAGAAAACTATAACAAAAAATTAAGGAAACTAAAACAAAAAAATTTAAGAAAATTTAATCATAAATTATAAGAGATAAATTCAACGAAATTCCGGAATTTATAAAAAATATATAAATTTTTGAATTTACGCAAATTAAAGCATTTTCACCGTCTTCTCCTCTTCCTCCTCCTTCCAACTCCTGCAGCAAAAACGATAGGCGCTCCTAACCTTTCTGCATGCCTACATATTAAACAGTGCCCAGTTAGTACTCCTACAAGTGTGACAATTTTTTCAGCTGCTTGTCGACGTGACGGGATCTTTTAGGATCCCATTTACGCCAGAGCTCCTCAATGTCTGACCCCCAGATGTTTTGTGCCATCTTTCGTCGGCTGCACGCAGATGTACTCTTTCAGTATTAGCTTGCAAGTGACAAGCGGCTTACCTAAGCATTCTTGGTTAGGTAGAATCTGCCTGGTCGTATCCTTTCTAGCGAGTTCGTCTGCAATGCAGTTTCTCTCGATGTCCCTGTGCACCGGAACTCTTGATAGGTATACACGGTACTATTGAGCCATCTCTTGAATAGTTCGGCGACAGATTAGTGTTAATTCAGAATGAACGAGTATAAGCCAAGAGATTTGGACCTATCAGTGCGGATTCAGACCTGGTAAATCTACCATCGACCAGATTTTCACAATGCGCCAAATCTTGGAAAAAACCCGTGAAAAGAGAATCGACACACATCACCTCTTCGTCGACTTTAAAGCCTGCCTTCGACAGCACGAAAAGGAGCTGCCTATATGCCGCTATGTCTGAATTTGGTTTCCCCGCAAAACTTATATGGCTGTGCAAAATGACGTTGAGCAACACCATCAGCTCAGTCAGAATTGGGAAGGACCTCTCCGAGCCGTTCGAAATTAAACGAGGTTTCAGGCAGGGTGACTCCCTATCGTGCGATTTCTTTAATTTGATGCTGGAGAAAATTATACTAGCTGCAGAACTTAAGCGCACTGGAACAATATACTATAAAAGCGTGCAATTACTGGCATATGCTGATGACATTGATATCATCGGCCTAAACACCCGCGCTGTTAGTTCTGCTTACTTCAAACTGGAAAAAGAAGCGGTAAAGATGGGTTTGATGGTGAATGAGGACAAAACGAAGTACCTGCTGTCATCAAGCAAAGAGTCAGCGCATACGCGCCTTGGCAACCACACTACTGTTGGCAGCCATAATTTCGAAATAGTAAAATACTTCGTTTATTTGGGAACCAGCATCAACACTAGCAAAAACATCAGCACTGAAATCCAGCGAAGAATCAATCTTGCCAATAAATGCTACTTTGGACTTGGTAGGCAATTGAAAAGTAAAGTCCTCTCTCGGCGAACGAAAATCATACTCTACAAGTCACTTATCGTACCCGTCCTGCTATATGGGCAGAAGCATGGACCATGACAACAGCAGAAGAAGGGGCTTTGGGAGTGTTCGAGATGGCGAGTACCGAAGAAGATTTAATGATGAGCTGTACGAGCTATACGCAGACATCAACATAGTCCAGCGAATTAAAACGCAGCGGCTGCGCTGGCTAGGCTATGTTATGCGAATGAAAGATGATGCTCCGGCCAAGAAAGCGTTTCTATCGGAACCCGCCTATGGAAGCAGAGGTAGAGGGCGGCTCCCACTCCGTTGGAAGGACGCAGGTGGAAAACGATTTAAACTCCCTTGGTGTGACCAATTGGCGCCGGTTGGCGGAGCGAAGGAGCGACTGGCGCGCCTTGTTGGACGGCCATAACCGTTTAGACGGTTAAGCGCCAATTAAGTAAGTAAGTAGTAAGTAAAATGCATTTGCCTTATTTTTTATTTAAACAAATTTAATCATAAATAAAATAAAATAATAAAAAAAGAATAACAGAAACCAATAAACAAAAATTAAGTTACATACCAAGAAATGTATATACAAAAAAAGTTAAATAAAATATCTAAATAAAATAAAATATCTAAAAAAAATTTCAACTACAAAATAACAACTAAAATAAAATATAAAAATAAAAATTAAAAAATTGCAAAAAATTAAAAAAAAATATGAAAAATAACACATTGAAAATGGAAACAAAAAAAAATATTAATAAAAATTCTATTTTGATTTCACATTTATTGATTAAAAATTTTTAATATAATTTATGAGTTTAAGAGCAATTAAAAGAGACATTTTGCGAAATCATTCAAAAAAAAACAGTAAAAAATATCAATATAATAGAGAAGAGATAAACAATTTATAAAAAAAAACCAAATAGATAGTTAAAAAAATTATAGAAAATTTAATAGTAATAAAAAAAAGAACAAAAAAAGTAAAAGTAAAAAAATATAATAGTAAAAAAATAAGAAAATGTAAATAACATAAAAATTAAAAAAATTAAAATTAAAAAGTTAAACAAAAAATAATTGCAAACATTTTAAATAAAGGAATTAATAGAAAAATAACAACTGGAATGTGAATATAAAATAGAATATCTATTTTGATTTTATCATTTGTTGATTAAAAATTATTACTATACATAATTCACGACTTCGAGAGCATTAAAAGGAGACATATTTGCAAGATCTTAAAAAAAAATAAAAATAGAAATTAGAATAGCGGTAAAAAATAGAATAGCGGTATTAAATAAAAACTAACTGAAAATACCTATAGAACATTACTAAATGAGCATTAATATTATAACGAAAATAAAAATATAAGATAAATAAAAAAAAATATTTTATAAAAATAAAAACTAAATTATAGGTTCAAACCGAGTTTAAGGCCTTAGCAACCATTTTCTGAAAATTTTCTTTCTTCAATTCTTGTTTCAACAAAAATATTTCAATTGAGAAAAAATATATCTTAATAGTAGGAATGAAAAACAATTTTTGTTAAAGCCTTTAGCTCGATTCGACCCAACGATCTTACAAATTAATAGGCCGAAAAAACAACAATAAAAATAAAAAACTTTGAAATAAAAATATGTAATAAAAGTGGTTTTACGACAGAACTAACAGAAATAAGAAAAGGTTAAAATAAAGCGAATTGAAAAAAAGTTTCATAAAATTTAATTAATAATTAAGAAAAATTATAATCACCAAAAAATTGAAGAAAACAGTAAAAAAAGATAATAGTAATTTATTTAAAAAATAAATAAATAAAAATTTAAAAACAAGAAAAAAATTGACAACCATTTAAAAAGAAATATCCCAAAAAATTTATTTCTTTTATTATTATTAAAAATAAAAAGATGAAAAAAAAATTTTAAGGACTACCTTTATACAAATGGACCAAAAAATAGAAGGCAATTTTTCCTTTAATACAGACATAATCTTCTTGAATTTTGACTAAAAAACTTTAACAATAGCTCTTGTAAAAGAATTTTGGGATTTAAAACTATAAAGGTGGAGCGCAATCTTTCAATTTAAGGCAAACCATGTAATTAGGATTAACTAATTGATTATTTAAAATTTAAGCACGCGCTCTACCTTTATAATTCTAAATCCCAAAATTGCATTGTCACCGAGTTCTGATCCATGGCCCAAGTTCCAAGTCTCTAGCTCACCGACAAGTTACTCAAAAATCGATCGCAAGATTCCCCTCGTTTTTCAGGGATTTGTAGTTATCTCAATTAGCACGCCACCTAGTGGAACTTTGTTTTCTATAAATTGTATTGTCACCAAGCCTCGAACTGTGTGCCAAGTTTCAAGTCTCTAGGTCACCGGGAAGTTAGTTAAAAATGGATTGAAAGATTCCCAAATCAAAATTAATTTTCTTAATATCTCGATCCATGCGCCACCTAGGGAAATTTTTTGATCAAATATTGCATTGTCACCGGGTTCTGACTCACGGCCCAAGTTTCAGGTCTCTAGTTCACCGGGAAGTTACTTAAAAATCGATCGCAAGATTCACTGCGTTTTTTTCAGGGATTTTCGTTTATCTCGATTCGTCTGCCACCTGGCGGCATATTGTTTTTCATGAATTGTAGTGCCATAGACTCGCAAACTATGTGCTAAGTTTCAAGTCTCTGGATCGCGGAGAAGTTAGTTAAAAGTCGATCGCAAAACTTCCATTTTAAAATTAATTTTCTGTATATCTCGATCCGTGCGCCGCCTAGCGGATTTTTTTTCACTTGCATTATAATGTCTCCCAGATCTGAACTATGCTCTAAGTATCAAGTGTCTAGCTCAACGGGAAGTTACCGAAAAAGACTTTTCCGTGGGTCAAAATTTCGTATGGAAATGAGGGGACAAACATGAAAGCGACTTAATATAAAGGTATAAAAAATTACTACCATAATATTGGAAAAAATATAATTTATAAAAAAAAATTAATAGTTTAAGTATTAAAAATAAGAATGAAAAAAAAACAACAAAATAAACAAATTTTTTTAAATAAAAACGTTAAAAAAAATTTTTTTTAATTTAAGAAATGTGAAAAATAAATAAAAAAATTGTGAAAATTAGTTTTTGATATTATGTGCGTTTACCTATATATATGTATGTATATATATGTATGCATTGGTTTATATCCAAGCATATACAATATCCAATTGCCAATTTGTTGTGGTCACCGCATTTTTGTAATTCTTACCGCGTACATGTTGCTGTGTGAGCGTTTCAGCTAGGCTAAACGGAAATCGAAAATTTACAATATAACAACAATAACAAAGCATACGAATTAAGTTGCAACAAAAGGAAATACTAATGAGCAGTGTGAAAAGAACAAAAAATGTCTAAAACGGCAAAAACATATAAAAGAAAAAAACTAAAAAATCGTAGCAAAATCTTCTGAGCAAAATAACGCAAAGGAAGTTAAGTCTTTGCTAAATCTTTTTTTTTACTTATTTCTTAACGCTCTTTTTCCCTTTTAGTCGAAGCTAATAAGTGAAGTACAAAAGTGAAAAAAAACTACAAAAGCAAAAAAAAAGAATCATTGGCACTTAGGGCATAAAAAAGTGCACAAAAAAAGTGACAGTTTTGATGAGCGAAGAAGCAAAAAACAAGTAAATGGCGGTGGAGCAAAAAAAAAGAAAAAATTACAACACAAACCCAAACTTGTATTAACGGCATTTGCATGCTAACTGCACTTTGTCGCGATTGACAGTTAATTTGCTTTGGAGCGCTAACGTTTGCCATCTACGTAAGTGTGTTTGTGTTTGAGTGTGGCCAAATGTAGTTCTCACAACAACAACTTCAAAAACATACAAAAATTTCACTCACTCCTCTTAACTGCGCGCTTAATTATTACTTGCGCTATTAGTGTTGCAACGCTCGTCTATAAACGTTCGTTTATGAAAGCGTTGAGCACTAACGGCTTAAGTTTTTTAAACGGCCCATACAACAACATAAAATTGAAAAATAAAGCAACAACAAACGCTTGATTACTATCAACTGAAAAACAAACAAACAAAAAAAAACAAGAGAGCTTAGCAACGTATTTACAACAACAACTAATCATATTCAGTTGCGCTTTCAAGTGCAACACTACAATTGGCGTAAGCATCATTGCAGCTATCGGGTGCAGCCGCTAGAGTCGCCAAATGCGCCGCCGCTGCCGCCATCAGCTCAACCTCAACTGTCATTCATTAGTTGACGTTTTAATTGCGGCTTTGATTTTCTGTTTTGCAATTTGCATTTTAAACTCTAGGCAAGACAATAGCCGCAAACAACAATAAAAAGACAACAAACAAACTTATAAAAGCAAAAACAAAAAAAAACTACAATCGTCTCTAGTTTTATCTGTGCGCTTACGAAAGCGAAACAAAGTGTTAAATAAAGAAAAGTGTGAACAAATACTTTTTATTGTTGCGCTCCGTCGTCATCAGGCTAGGCAGTTTATCAGCGTGTAAAAACATTCTTCTTTGTGTATTGGTAAGTATGGGAATCTTATGTTTTTATCATTAACTTAACGTAGCTTAGCTGGATATGAATATATCTAAGCTTGGGAATCTGTACTCAAAGTTGACGTGTGAAATGACAAATTATTTTTATAGTATTATTGAATGCAAATGACAGTATTACAGGCTAACGAATTGCCTAAGCTACATGAGTCATACACGTTAGCCAGTGGCTCAATTTTCATTTGTATTCTTCAACCGAAATAGAATAGGAGAGTTAAGCCTTTAGCACTGCATACTGTCTCTAGTTACTGTCGCTGACAGAGTGAAGTGTTTTTCCTCAAGATTGGTGAGACGATGTTGTCAACGTGGCGGAAATGTGCGAATAGTTTGCTAGATGCGTTCTTTCTTAGGGCTGGAGGCTCAGGTACCACTGCTTACACAAGAGATACCTGAGCCTCCATTATAAGTCGAGGAGCAAGACTATGCATTTGGCCTGATAAGGTTTTAACGGTCTACTGGTTTTGATGGGTTCATCACGGAATATGGAAGCTGTTTATGATAAATGTAGATGGGAGAGATACTTCCCTAGTGTTTGGAATTTAGCAAAGGGTAGTCGTTTTAGTGAACTTGGCGTCTTGATCTGATAGGGTTATCAGCCTCCTTCTAGTGCTGGCAAAGTACTGGAAAAGGTGATGATCGAGCGGCTTCAGCAGATTTGTTGCGGTAATCATTCGGCTAGGCAGTTTGGTTTTAAGAAAGGACGCAGTGTTGAAGGATGAATGTTCAGAGTGTGGTTGAAACTAGGGTCAATAAATATTTTCTTGGCATATTTATTGACTTTGAGGGGCGCGTTGGATTCCTATGCTGGGACAGTCATTGAACGGTTGGAGGACCTCGGCAATTTGGAAATATCGCTCTGACGGAGCTATTTTTCAGGCAGATGAGTTTGTATAGTTGGTGCAAATGAGGGTGTGGAGATGAAAGTGATTCGTTGTTGCCCGCAGGGATCCATATGTGGTCCATATATTTTGAACATGGGTACGGACTCTGCAACTCGAGTCACTTAGTAAATACAGTGCCTATGCGGATGACCTCTTCTTATTGGTAGAGGATGAGTCTCTTGCTAATGTTGAACGCATCAGTGTGTCACTATGTGAAGTAGTCGCTAACTGGGGCGTTCATGTTGTTATCAACATATCGGTGCCGTAGAAAATTGTCCCGGAATCGTCCACCGGTTGATCGTATAGACGACGTGGTCAGCATCAGGTATGTGACTCAGGGCAAATATTGGGGAGAGGATTAATTTCATCCTACACTTGGAGTGTATTTGGGAGAAGATGTTGTGTATTTTAGGGCAGTTGCGTCGCCGTGTCCTGAGGAACGACTGAGACCTGTGTGGTCCTGCTGTTCATGCAGTATATCGCGGCCTCTTTGTAGCTTGTGCCACGTATGTGACTGCCATATTACATATATCGAACGGTTACGACTGCTCATGGTCTCAGGTGTGATAGGTTTGCGATTTCGGATGCTGGTATCAATGAGAAATCTAAGAAAGAAAACAAAATGTATTTTCTCTAGTTTGGCATTTTTCCGATGTGAGATACGATACTAATTCCAACTCCAAAATAAAGAAGAAAAAGCGGCTCATTTGTGCAGCTTTTCATATAACCAATATATTCGGCGCCGCTTCCATCAAACATTCCGCGTCATCATGACCACTAAAAGCAATTCTTTGTTTCCAAAGTTAATTTAATTTTTTCCCATAATATTTACCAACAATTTAAATGTATTGTTTAACAATTCATTAACTTTTGAAAGAAATTACAATAACAACAAGTAAGCAAAACTGTTACAAAACCAGAAAAAAACTAAAAATGCTCAATAAACAAAGATTTTATTTATTAGATTGGCAACTCCAACTGCGTTGACTTTGCACACAGTTGGCAAGCTGCGTTAGAGCCAAATTGTCTAGCCGTTAAGCAAATGTATTGGAAAAATGCGTTTAACTCTTATTGCTTTTAGTGATACAATGTGGCTGCTATTTGTATGGCGCATAATAGTTTTCAGTTTATTTATTAACTTTTAATATTATTTAATGTTCGAATGATCTTCCATGGTGGTAAAAAATATTTTCGGTTTTATTGCTTTATCGGCAAATGCTGTGGCACAGTGGGAAATATGCTTAAAAGCAATACACATTTTTTTTTAATTAGACGGCACATACTATTATCGACAATTTTTGGTTGAATACAAATATATTAAATTTTTCAAACTAAAAACTAAAATTTTCGGAAAATATTTTTTTTAAAAATTTTAGATAAGAAAATTTAATAAAAAAAAAGTTTTGAAATGTTATAGTTTTTTATTTTCTTTTAACATTTTTTTTGTTTTTTCTCTTCTGAGGAGGTTACATTTTTAGTAACATAAATTTTTAGCAAAACTTAATAAAAAATCATGGAATTTTTTTCCAAATCAGAACGTAAAAAGATCAAATAAATTACATATTTTAACTTTTTTCGTTAAAAATAATTTACTTGATACTAGCCGTATTTAAAATAGCAAAGGATAGTATTTCCAAAAAAATTTTCGTTAAAAAAATATGTTTGCTTTTATAACCAAATCTGAAAAATATAAAAAAATAATTAAAAGAAAAGAAAATTGGAATCATGAATATTTTCTGCATTGAAAAAACTTACTAAAAAACGTTTACAAATAATAAAAAGATATTTATTCAAAGTTTACTCTAGATAAAAAATGTTTTTAAAATCACATAAAAAAATTGAAAATAATAAAATTGGGTCAGGATTCTTTTCTGCATTGAAAACTAAACTGAACACTTGGATAATTTGAAAAAAATTTTAAATTTTCCCAAATTTTTAAATAAATTATAAAATTAAAAATTTCTTCAAATAATGTTTTCATACATTTAAAAGCAATGAGGGCAATCCCCGCTTATTTATAAAAATAAAATTAAATTTAAAAAATAAAGTGAAATAAAATAAAATAGATAAAAGATACGATAAAATAAAATTAAATTAATATAAACTAAATAATAATAAAATAAAAAAAGCAATAAGGGCAATCCCCTCTTAGTTCATACAAATAAACTAACGCGTTTACAGATAATAAAAAAAATGCATTCAGAAGTTTGGGTCTTGATAAAAAAAGTCAGCTTTTTAAGCATCAGATTTAGTAAGACATAAGAAAAAAATATATATATATATAAATAAAAATTGGACATCGTAAATGTTTTCTTAACTAAAATATAAAAACGTTCACAATTTATAAAATGTATGGTTCTTAAAATAAAATAAAAATATTTTAAGTTTGTTCGAATTACACATTTTCTTTATTTTTTGTTATAATTTTTTGGTGTTATAATTTTTTTAATGATAATAATTTTATATTACTGAATTAAATGTTTATTATTTTAATATGTTTTATTATTATATTCTTTTTTTAAATTTGTTTCTATGTTATAGATATATACAAATAAATGTTTCTGTTTTTTTGTATAAATTAAATATTCAAGGTTCGATTCGAGCTCAAGGCCAGAACATAAAGAAATTAATATAATTTAATAGTTTTATTTAAATTTAGATTGAATTAGTTTTTATTTTATTTCTTTACTTTACTTGATTTAATTGCACTTTTTTATGTTATTTTTTACGTTGCGTTTTTTTATTACTTTTTTATAATTTTATTATACTTAAAATTTTGTTTGTATTGCATTTCTTATATTTTATTTTGTTCCAGTAGCTATTTTAATTGAATTTCCTGTTATTTTACCTCTTTAATTTACTGTGTTTTTTTTTAATTTTCTGACTTAAATTTTTAATTTAAAATAATTTGTCTATTCAGGGTTTTTTTTTGGTTTTTATAAACTTTCACGACATTAATTCCATTTTATTTTTTAGTTATACGTTTTATTTTATTTACATAATTTATTTTATTTTATATATTTTTTTTATTTTTTATTTTTTTTATTTTAATTTGCTTAAATTTAATTTTAAATAATTTTATTATATTTTATTTTATTTCATTTATTAAATTTTCTAGCTTACGTTTTTTAATTTAAAATAATTTGTTTATTAAGTGTTATTTTTGTTTTTTATAATCTTTCATGACATTAATGCCTTTTTAGTCTTTAATTATACATTTTTTTTTATTTTTTTTTATGTTATCTTATGTTATTTTGAATTTTTTTTATGTATATTTTAACTTCTTAAAGTATTTTAAATTATTTAATTATATTTTATTTCATTTATTTTTAAATTTTCTAATTTACATTTTTTAATTTAAACAAATTTATAAATATTTTATAAACTTTCATTTTTTAGTTTTTAATTAAAACATTTAATTTTTATTAAATTTAATTCTAAATTATTTTATTTTATTTTTCTTAAATTTTATTATTATTTAGTTTTATATAATTTAATTTAATTTAATTTATTTTATCTTTTGTTTAATTTACATTTTTTATCTTATTTTATTTTATTTCACTTTATTTTTTTATTTTGAATGATTCAATTTAATTTTCTTTAAATTAATTTTATATTATTTTATTTTATTTAATTTCACTTTGTTTCATTCTATTTTATTTTTTTTCTTATTTAATTTCATTATTATTTTAAGTTAAAGTTAATTACGCACGTGCAATTACTGGCATATGCTGATGACATTGATATCATCGGCCTAAACACCCGCGCTGTTAGCTCTGCTTACTCCAAACTGGGTTTGATGGTAAATGAGGACAAAACGAAGTACCTGCTGTCATCGAGCAAAGAGTCAGCGCATATGCGCCTTGGCAACCACGCTACTGTTGGCAGCCATAATTTCGAAATAGTAAAAGACTTTGTTTATTTGGGAACCAGCATCAACACTAGCAACAACATCAGCACTGAAATCCAGCGAAGAATCAATCTTGCCAATAAATGCTACTTTGGACTGGTAGGCAATTGAAAAGTAAAGTCCTCTCTCGGCGAACGAAAATCATACTCTACAAGCCACTTATCGTACCCGTCCTGCTATATGGGGCAGAGGCATGGACCATGACAACAGCAGATGAAGCGGCTTTGGGAGTGGTCGAGAGAAAAGTTCTTCGAAAGATTTATGGACCTCTACGCGTTGGCGATGGCGAGTACCGAAGAAGAATTAATAATGAGCTGTACGAGCTATACGCAGACATCAACATAGTCCAGCGAATTAAAACGCAGCGTGTGCGCTGGCTAGGCCATGTTATGCGAATGAAAGATGATGCTCCGGCCAATAAAGTGTTTCTATCGGAACCCGCCTATGGAAGCAGAGGTAGAGGGCGGCCCCACTCCGTTGGAAGGACCAGGTGGAAAACGATTTAAACTCCCTTGGTGTGACCAATTGGCGCCGGTTGGCGGAGCGAAGGAGCAACTGGGCGCCTTGTTGGACGGCCATAACCGTTTAGACGGTTAAGCGCCAATTAAGTAAGTAAGTAAGTAATTACGCACTTCATAAAGTTAATTTTATCTTATTTTATTGTATTTCATTTTATTTTGCTTTATTTTATTTTATTATGCTTTGTTTTTTTTTGCTTTATTTTATTTCACTTTTAATCAAATCTTTTATTTTATAGAATTTTTTTTATTATTTTATTAATTTGTTGTAATTTTATTAAATTTGTTTGTATGTATTTTATCTTAACTTAACTTGTTTTATTCATGTTTTATACACTAAATTTTCACCCCATCTCTTATGATTTTCTGTATGCCGTTTCAAGGAACATTTAATTGAACTCAATTCATAAGTTCAAATTAATAACAAATTAATGCAATACACAATAGATATGAATGTGCGATCATATTTACGATTGTGCGCTGCATTTAAAAAAAATATTTAGTTTGTACGAGCAAAGCAGAGTTAGCATGCATATTCAATTTTATTATTTTATATTTTAAGTATTTTTTCTCACACATATTCTCCACAAACAATACCCCACTCAGCATTTAGATGATCCAATTTTGTATTTCCCTACATATAAATACAATTTTATTACTCTTTCTGACTAAATAATGATTTATCATATAAGTGAACAAAAGAAATAATCAAATATGAATACTTTGATGATCAGAAACTGAAAACCATTTTTCGATCACTTTTTGGAATCATTTTAAAGTCCTTGATGATTAAATTTTAATATTTCATAAAAACCAACAAAAAGAATAATAAAAATTTGCTTACCTTTGATGATCAAAAACTGAATATAGTTTTTCAATCACATTTTGGAATCATATTTGAATCAAATGGGTTTACTTTAGGTGATCAAAAATTTACAATCATTTTTAATTCAGCTTTCTGAATCTTTTGCTGACTATATTCGTTGACTGTATAATGATTTTATACTTGCTAAAATTTTACTTTTCATTGTAAAACTAATTTTTTTCAAATACACACATTTTTTCAATCATGAAGTTCAGAAAAAAATATGTATGTATATAAAAATTTATTATTAACACTATGTTCAAACAAAAAAATAAATAGAGTAAATTTCGATTTGAATTGAGTGCTGTTCATACAACTCGATTTAGCTACACAATAGTAATTTGATAGCTGGTTGGCTCATCTCTACAGCAAGAACATACCTTTGTTCAGACTGTCAAAATGTGCGTGTTGGTATTAGGCGAATGAAATGGAATGAAAACATAAAACTTTGAAATTTTTGTGTGTTTTAAGAAAATGTGTTCACTGTTTTGGTTTCATTTTGAGCTTGCCATCTTCTTTTGACAATCCCTACTCCAGTGAAATGAAAGACATAAAATCAGCTCATGAGATGAGCTAACCATATAGTTCAGCCATGCGTAACTGACGTTTAAATATACTCAATAAACACACTTTACAATGTTGCATTTGCAGTTTGAAACAATTTATTACGCAATTTTTTTTAAATTGGCAATTTATTATTACAATTTTTTATATGAAAATTGCGTAATAAATTGCCCCAATAGTATAAATTGCCAATTTGGTGTGTGTTTGAACCTAGTATAAGACATTTTTCAAGACAATGTAATGCAAATGCTGCTCGTGACCGAAGATTCCCCACCATTTCTCCACCTTCGGCTTAGAAATTACATAATAGGTGGACAACACAAAGGTTGTGAGCTATTTGAATCCCAGTAAGTGAAACTCTCTTGACATATGTACCTGGATATGTCTTCTACATACCGTACCGTATCTTATTTTAAGATATGACGATCACAGCTGATGTGGATGTTTTGTAGTCGCAGGTGTATATTGGTCAAGTTTGTTTGTTGTATAGCTCACTTCCTCATGCTTTCTACCCCTGATGAAATACAAGTATTATGTAGTATCATATTTTGAATGAAATATGAAGAATAAATCCATTATAATGGCATTCAAAAAATGATTCAAAAATCTCAACCAAACCATTGAAATATATTCACGAATATGATCAGAAAATTACTGCAAAAAGCAGTCAAATATCACTCTAAAACAATTAAAGTTAATTTTACAATGATATCAAATATGAATAAGAAGCGTTTCGAAACACGAGTCAAAAATGAGTATTCAAGAATAATCACATTTAAGGTAAATTTTTCTCCCGACGATACATTAATTTTCGAACAGAAAATGCTTTTAAATTTGAACGTTTTAAATCATTTGGGGGTATGATATTCAATCATTTTGATCAAAATTTTCCAAAAATGCTGGCTGGTATATACATATGTATGTAAGTATGTACATACGTTTCGTAATATGCTAATTTAGCTTTTAATTTTTTCTTAGCTCAAATTAATTGTGCGCTGTCGTTGCAAGTTTTTATTTGTAGTTTATTTTATTTTGTTTTTGCTTACAGTCATGTGTACATGGTTAGGTATATGTATGGCAGATGTGTATGTTTACAATAAGTACATTCCTTTTTTTCATTTTATGCAATTAATTTCAGTTGAGCGTAAATTACAAACAACGAAGAACGCATAGTTTAATATATAAATATATGCTCGCATTCATAGTACAAACCATTTAAAATTTTAAAATGTATACTACGTGTATATGGGTATGTACAAACCTATTAGACAAGTATCATGTCTGCCACATACGTCGCCAAGTATTGTCAGCTGCCGGGTAATCTCCTCAATATGTATGTTTGTCTGTATTTATGTACACTCTCGGAAAAAAGTATTGGGCACAGGGACTTTTGGTCGGTGTCACATACTTTTGTTTAAGAAGTATTTATCGTTATTTTTTTTATAAAAGCATGTACAAATAGATGATAAAATCAATATAAATTGAAGCTTAAGATCTTAGCGCAAAATTCGTGAAAATTCAAAACACGATGTTCACTAAAATTTTTAAAATTTTTATTTATATTTATATTTTAGATATTTTTTAGAATTTTCTGAGTATGCAGTTTTTGTAGTTCATTGTATTTTAAATAATAAGTGTCAATCTTAGTGCCTTAAAGATTCCCTGATTTTTGGAAATTTTTTGACAACTGAGTTAAGCATTTTCTTCCATACAAACTTTTGAATGCAATTTTTATAAAACAGCTGACCAAAGAAAAAAATTACTAAGTTTTTTTAAGTCACTAAAATTAACACTTTATGGCAGTAAAATTCATGAGCTACAAAAACTGCATACTCGGAAAAACTCTTTAAATTTCGTTCTGAAAATTTTAAAATTTTACTGAAGATTCGTGTTTTCGAAAATCGAATTCACGAGCATTTCGCGTAAAATCTTGATCTTTACATTGATTTTATTACATATTTGTACATGCTTTTATTATAGCGAAAATTATTTGCTTAAGCAAGCTAGTTAAAAGCAGCAAAGTGCCTGTGCCCTTACTTTTTTCCGTGAGTGTATGTCGATTACTAAAACCGGCCGATCGCCAGCAGTGAACGAGTTTCACTTTTTTTATTAGTTTTCTCACTATAACATTTATTTTTCTATTTACTAGTTTTTTGTAGTTGTGTTTTGTGTGTGTATAGTTTTTGTGTGTTCGCTGCTAATCAAAATAGTCGGCTTAGAAGTGTTTCAAGGTTGATGTAAAAATAAATTAGAATATAAAGTAAAAATAGTGGCATTTAAATATTTAAAATTGCCTAGGTTAAGTGGGTAGTTAAAGGCAGGGTTAATTTCTGTAAAGAATATAAAATTTTTTAGTCAAAAAGAAGCACAAACGTTTTGTATTTGACTACATAGCTTCAGGGATGATTTTGGGGATGCACCAAGAGCAATGACGCTAGTAAAATGAACAAATCGTGTTTGTTGGTTAAATTAACCGACATTCGGTAAAATTGCCCTATTATATTTAATTCAAACTAGTTTTTTTGTCAATTGAACAAATTTGTTTAGTAATTTCAACAGAAAAAAACTGTTGCTCTGTAAAAATAACAGATTTCTCTATCAAAATTACAGATTTTACTTCTAAAAGAACTGATTTCATTGGAAATAACAACTGTCAATATTACGAATACATCAGCTAATTGTAAAGAGCAACTTACCCTCACGGCGCTCACTACATCACTTTTATGACCATGGCGCATCGGAAACTTCTGTCATATCAACAGCATTCACTGTTATTCCAATGCTTGTTGAAAATCTGACATTTTAACAGTTTCATTGGTAGTCTTAGAGTGACAGTAATAATTGTTAGGTAAACAAGTTGATTCAACTGCTATTTGCAATTAATTAAAATTGACAGAAATTTGATAGAATTGACCCGCAATGCGGTTGATATTACCAGCTTTTTTCTTTCGATGTAGTTGATCAAAAATGAAACACGATTTCGTTGAAAATCATACCAATGGTCAACAAAATAATTAATATCTCGAATATCCTAAACCGGAATATGGCTGTTAATAATTAAAATAAATAAAATAACTCACATTGCTAAAAATACAACAACAAAAAACCATTTTCAAAAAAATGTTTGTTTTAACAGCCAATAAAATTTGAATAACAATTAATTAATTAACATTTTATAAATTTCAATATACATTAAAATAAATATAATATAAATATATGTATTTAAAATGTGCAGCTTCGTGACGTAATGACTTTGAATTATTCAATAAAACTCCACGTCATGCGTAAAAAAATAAATGACCTTACAAAAATGCACTAAAGCATGAAGAAACAATTTAGGGGTTAACAAAATGTGTTCGACAAAATTACATAAATGCAAATTAGTTTCATATGTAAATACTTGTAAAAGTATGTACAGTAGTGCGCGCAAAAATAGCAGCAAAGATTTTTAAAAAGTGCGGGTTCGCATTCCAGTTCCGGGAGAAAGAATTTGAAGTGATTTACAAGGTACAAATAATCGAAACAGTTGTCGCCTTGCCCGTTTCTGATGTCACGTTGTTTAAATTTTAAATTTTTGCAATTACTATTTTTTTATTTTAGTTGATATAAAAAAAATCGTATAAGGGTTACTATTGAAAAAAATTTTTATAATGTTTTCGAAAAGTTTACGATTTCAGAAATATTTTTTAAAATTCAAGTTTTTATTTGGAGTTCGCCAAAACTTGCTTAAGAACTTTTAAGCTTTTTTCAGAAAACTGTTTTAGATTTGTGTAGAGTGTGTATGATTTCATTTTTTATTTAAAAGAAAATGTAAAACACTTCACAAAAAAAATAGTTTCGAACATATTTACGAGTTTTAAGACAATTCAAACCCATATCTTGTCAGACCACAAAAAGTTTCTCAAAATTCCAAGAAAAAAATTTAAATTTTCTTTTGAAATTAAAAAAAAATTTAAACGAAAATTCAAAAAAATTTTATTTTTTCATAAATTTCTTCAGGTCATTACACAATACATTTAAATTTTTTCCTTAAATAACTAAGAAAATCAAGCAATTTTTTGAAAGTCTCTATCTTCAACCTATACGTTGAGATTAGGCACTACAAAATTACATGCCCATAGCGTTTTTCAATTCCAAGAAAAATAAATTTTTTTATGTAAGATTTTCAAAAATTTCTTACACTTAAGATCAACAATGTTTTTAAGATTCTCAAAAATCTCTTAAGTTTTAAATTTTTCGTTAACATTGTTTATATTTTCAAAAGTTTTTTAAATTTAAGATATACAAATTTTTTTAAGAACTTCCAAAAATTCTTTAATTTTAAATTTTTCCGTAACTGTTTTTTAAATACTTCGTACAATTCGTAGAGCTTTTAAAAATTTTAAGAAAAAATCTAATGTTTTTTTTCAATTTTCAAGTTTCTTAAATTTTAGATTTACATTTTTTTGAACATTTTAATAATTTCTTGAATTTAACATTTTGCCGTTAATGATTTTTTCACACAATTTTCTTTATACACAACAATAGTTTTGAGATACTTCAAACCTTCAAATTTTCTTAAATTTGAGATTTTTTGTAAATGTTTTTTGGTTTCTGTATACAATTCGTAGAGCATCTAAGAAAGAATGAATTTTGGTTTATATTTTCAAAAGTTTTTTTAAATTTAAGATAAACAATTTTTTAAGAACTTCGAAAAATTCTTTAATTTTTAATTTTTCCGTAACTGTTTTTTTTTAAGTGGGTTTACATAATTTTCTTTATTCAGACCATATGGTTTTTTTAATTTTCAAAAGTTTCGAGAATAAATTTTAAAATTTTAAAAATTTTCTTAAATATAAATTTTTTTTGTATTTCTTTGAACAATTCGTAGAGGTTTTAAAATTTCAAGAAACAATGAAATTTTTTTGTAGGTTTTCAAAAGCTTGTAAAATTTTGATTTAAAACTTTTGTTTAGGATTTTCAAAAATTTCTAGTTTTACATTTTTTGCGTAAAGTTTTTTTGAAACTTGTATACATAATTTTCACAACAACAATTTTGAGCTATTTGAAACCTAAAATTTTGAAAATCTTAAAAATTTTCTTCAATGTTAGTATTTTTTGTAAATGTTTAAGAATTTTTCCTAAACATTTTTTCAAATTCGTTTACCTAATTCTCTTTATTATATTCATTCGATGGTTTTTCTAAAATTAAATAAATACAAAAATTACTGATAATATAAATAATCACAGGTTTAGTGTGTCTGCACATCCAAAAATAAATAAGTTAGTTTTAGTTTTTTTAGTTAATAATGCGCCGCTAACCTAATATAAATTATACTTGAAAGTTTTATAAGGATTAGTGTTAAGAAGCTTATAATTTTCAAAAAAGCAAAAAAATCGAAAAAATATAAAAAGAAAATAAATATAAGAAAAAATGTTTAAAAGATACCAAAATTATTGTAAACAAAAAAATACAAAATTTAAACAGCAAATAAATAATCCAAACATAAAAAAATAACTGATGTGCTTGAACAAAATTCCCTAACGGGGCGTGGCTTCATTTATTCAGTAGGCACATTTGACGCCCGCTGAGTGCGGCTTCCCATGTTTTTTGTTTTTTTTTGACAGCGACAATCAGATGAATTACTAACATAGTAGCTTTTGTTGTTGTTAACGCTTACTTATAATGACATGTTGACACGAATTCACGCTACAAAAGAGAAAAAATAAATAATTATAAATTGAAAAATAAAAAAGTGAGAAGAAAAGGAAGTAAATAACTGAAATCGGTGTTAAAAAACATATGACAGCAGCAATTGTAATTGAACGACCGACAAAAGACAACAAAAAAAACGAATTCGCTGCGTCTGAGTAATAAAATTCGCTATTTAAGCAAATTTTGTAGCCTCACGTTCTCATTTACAACCCGAAACCTCATTCCCAAAACCTCTAAATGATATGAGGCGACACAGCCACGTACACTCATAATCAGCACAAAATAAATCAGCTCAAGCCCAGCTGGTTCGTCTGATGAGTTAATGCTGAATGTCAGCAAATGTATTGTTGTAGTTTTGTCTTTGTGATTTAAGCTTTTGTTGTTGTCAAAATATTCATGCGCTAATTAAATTAAGACACTTGAATATCGCATTTTATGCGCGTGACGAAACTTGTAAAGAATAAGTCATTTATGAGGGTATTATCTCTTAAGTAATTGAATCCTTTTGTGCCGAGTCCTTGAAAATTAATTTTTAAAAACAATCGGAATTCACATTTGAGTGGTTTTGTGCTACTTTAGGGTTTTGTGAATCAAATTGGAGTAGCCTGCAGTTTTAGGTTGTCTAATAAGGTGAACTATCAAGATTATGTTAAGTTGGGATCACTGAGCTGAAGTCACATTTAAACCAGCTTGTTTGGTGTGTTACCTCTGGAGTGTGGTAGAGACTATCCACTGAACCACTATGGCATCCTGCCTACTCTTTGCACTGGACAAACCTCTACCAGGTTAGTGGTGTTCCCACAAAGGTCACATATAGGCGCATAGACAACGACCTTTATACAGAACTTGGCTACCCTGTGCGCAATGACGGGATGTAATTGATGGCCTAGATGAAGTAGATGAACTTGAGAAGCTCTTTTGTGCCAGAATGTAATTGAACTCTTGTGGTATTTTTTTAAACTTCTATTAAGCCACGTAATATGCAAGGTAGACTTGCGTACTGCCAGATTAGACCTTATGGATAGATGGATCATATCTTGATAGAAGAGCAAATGTAGTAACTTTCAATTGAAGATCGTAGCTATTAAGGCTGCGGTGTATGAGCTGGTGCTGAGCGCGGTTAGCTTATTGAATGTGTTCTCAGATAGTCAATCGACTATTAGGGCGACAGTGGTGCGCTGGAAGAAACTACAGGCCTGCCAAAATACTGCTCTCAGAATCGCCACGGGCTGTCTTCTTATGTCCCCAGAACACCATCTGCATAATGAGGCGAGAATACTCCCCATCAGGGAGAGAAATGAGATGCTGACCAAACAGTTTCTGTTGAATACCCAGAAACCTGGGCATCCCAACAGACATCTGATTGACGAACCAGCACCGCCTAGGGGCCTAAGGAGTCATCTCCGTAAGCATTTTGAGGAAATACGGCACCTGAGAACCCAGCCGTATGAAGCGAAAAAACACAAGCAGGTCCTTGGTGAACTCCATAGACAGGCGTCGGGCCTTTATGTCGGGAATTGCCCGGTGAATCCAGTACTTGAAGAAAAATATCCAGAACTCGCGGAAGAGGAACGCATACTCCCCAGGGAAACGCGTGTCACTCTTGCTTAACTTCGTTCTGGATACTGTAACAGGTTAAACTCTTACCTATCCAGAATCAACCCCGACATACAAAATGTATGCCCCGCTTGCAATGTGTCCCCACATGACACCAACCATCTCTTTAATTGTAATGTGGAACCAACGCCTCTAACACCCCTTTCCTTATGGTCCACCCCTGTTGAAACGGCAAGTTTCTCTTGGACTCCCGTTAGAGGATATTGATGACAATTTGTGATCGGTCGCGGCTATTAGGTGGGGCGAGCATTGCTACAACAACCAACAACAACAACAGTGGTGCGCTCGAGAGAGGTCTAGAATTGCGCAACTTCACACTTCACTGATTCAAGGAACGACGCCTAAACTTACATTTTAGCATAATATCATCCAGACTCCGAAGAATAACAATATACCAGACCACTTCCATGTGGATTCCTGGGCCTGAACATGTATTGATGAACAGGACAGGGCTATTTGCAGCAAGAGGTAGGGTAGTAAGAGAGATATCTCGCACCAAGGAATGGATAGCGGACGGTTTTTTGAACTCATTGGGTTATTTATACGATGTATGTGGTGTTTTCACAGAACATTGCTCAAATACTAGAAACCACGCGTGCAACAAATTTAGGGTAAAACAAGTAAGGAAGGCTAAGTTCGGGTGTAACCGAACATTACATACTCAGTTGAGAGCTATGGAGACAAAATAAGGAAAATCACCATGTAGGAAAATGAACCTAGGGTAACCCTGGAATGTTGTTGTATGACATGTGTATCAAATAGAAGGTATTAAAGAGTATTTTAAGAGAGAGTAGGCCATAGTTCTATGGATGGACGCCATTTAGGGATATCGCCATAAAGGTGGACCAGGGCTGACTCTAGAATTTGTTTGTACGATATGGGTATCAAATGAAAGGTGTTACTGAGCATTTTAAGAGGGAGTGGGCCTTAGGTCTATCGGTGGACGCCTTTTCGAGATATCGCCATTAAGGTGGACCAGGGGTGACTCTAGAATGTGTTTGTACGATATGGGTATCAAATGAAAGGTGGTAATGAGTATTTTAAAAGGGAATGGGCTTTAGTTCTATAGGTGAACGCCTTTTCGAGAAATCGCCATAAAGGTGGACCAGGGTGACTCTAGAATATGTTTGTAAGATATGGGTATCAAATGAAAGCTGTTAATGAGTATTTTGAAAAGGAGTGATCCTTAGTTCCATAGGTGGACGCCGTTTCGAGATATCGCCATAAAGGTGGACCAGGGGTGTCTCTAGAATGTGTTTGTACGATATGGGAATGAAAATGAAAGGTGTTACTGAGCATTTTAAGAGGGAGTGGGCATTAGGTCTATAGGTGGACGCCTTTTCGAGATATCGCCATTAGGGTGGGCCAGGGGTGACTCTAGAATGTTTGTACGATATGGGTATCAAACGAAAAGTGTTACTGAGCATTTTAAGAGGGAGTGGGCATTAGGTCTATAGGTGGACGCCTTTTCGAAATGTCGCCATTAGGGTGGGCCAGGGGTGACTCTAGAATGTGTTTGTATGATATGGGTATCAAATGAAAGATGGTAATGAGTATTTTAAAAGGGAGTAATCCTTAGTTCTATAGGTGGACGCCTTTTCGAGATATCGCCATAAAGGTGGACCAAGGGTGACTCTAGAATGTTTGTACGATATGGGTATCAAACGAAAGGTGTTACTGAGCATTTTAAGAGGGAGTGGGAATGAGGTCTATAGGTGGACGCCTTTTCGAGATATCGTCATTAGGGTGGGCCAGGGGTGACTCTAGAATGTTTGTACGATATGGGTATCAAACGAAAGGTGTTACTGAGCATTTTAAGAGGGAGTGGGCATTAGGTCTATAGGTGGACGCCTTTTCGAGATATCGCCATTAGGGTGGGCCAGGGGTGACTCTAGAATGAGTTTGTACGATATGGGTATCAAATGAAAGGTGGTAATGAGTATTTTAAAAGGGAGTACTCCTTAGTTCTATAGGTGGACGCCTTTTCGAGATATCGCCATAAAGGTGGACCAAGGGTGACTCTAGAATGTTTGTACGATATGGGTATCAAACGAAAGGTGTTACTGAGCATTTTAAGAGGGAGTGGGCATTCGGTCTATAGGTGGACGCCTTTTCGAGATATCGCCACTAGGGTGGGCCAGTGGTGACTCTAGAATGTTTGTACGATATGGGTATCATACGAAAGGTGTTACTGAGCATTTTAAGAGGGAGTGGGCATTAGGTATATAGGTGGACGCCTTTTCGAGATATCGCCATTAGGGTGGGCCAGGGGTGACTCTAGAATGTTTGTACGATATGGGTATCAAACGAAAGGTGTTACTGAGCATTTTAAGAGGGAGTGGGCATTAGGTCTATAGGTGGACGCCTTTTCGAGATATCGCCATTAGGGTGGGCCAGGGGTGACTCTAGAATGTTTGTACGATATGGGTATCAAACGAAAGGTGTTACTGAGCATTTTAAGAGGGAGTGGGCATTAGGTCTATAGGTGGACGCCTTTTCGAGATATCGCCTTTAGGGTGGGCAAGGGGTGACTCTAGAATGTGTTTGTACGATATGGGTATCAAATGAAAGGTGGTAATGAGTATTTTAAAAGGGAGTAATCCTTAGTTCTATAGGTGGACGCCTTTTCGAGATATCGCCATAAAGGTGGACCAAGGGTGACTCTAGAATGTTTGTACGATATGGGTATCAAACGAAAGGTGTTACTGAGCATTTTAAGAGGGAGTGGGCATTCGGTCTATAGGTGGACGCCTTTTCGAGATATCGCCACTAGGGTGGGCCAGGGGTGACTCTAGAATGTTTGTACGATATGGGTATCATACGAAAGGTGTTACTGAGCATTTTAAGAGGGAGTGGGCATTAGGTCTATAGGTGGACGCCTTTTCGAGATATCGCCATTAGGGTGGGCCAGGGGTGACTCTAGAATGTTTGTACGATATGGGTATCAAACGAAAGGTGTTACTGAGCATTTTAAGAGGGAGTGGACATTAGGTCTATAGGTGGACGCCTTTTCGAGATATCGCCATTAGGGTGGGCCAGGGGTGACTCTAGAATGTTTGTACGATATGGGTATCAAACGAAAGGTGTTACTGAGCATTTTAAGATGGAGTGGACATTAGGTCTATAGGTGGACGCCTTTTCGAGATATCGCTATTAGGGTGGGCCAGGGGTGACCCTAGAATGTGTTTGTACGATATGGATATCAAATTAAAGGTATTAATGAGGGTTTTAAAAGCGAGTGGCCCTTAGATGTATATGTGAAGGCGTTCTCGCGATATCGACCAAAATGTGGACCAGGTGATCCAGAAAATCATCTGTCGGGTACTGCTAATTTATTTATATATGCAATACCACTAACAGTATTCCTGCCAAGATTCCAAGGGCTGTTGTAGAACTTTTTCATTTTCATCTACTTAATATGGTAGGTGTCACACCCATTTTACAAAGTTTTTTCCAAAGTTATATTTTGCGTCAATAAACCAATCCAGTTACCATGTTTCATCCCTTTTTTCGTATTTGGTATAGAATTATGGCATTTTTTTTCATTTTTCGTAATTTTCGATATCGATAAAGTGGGCGTGGTTATGGTCGGATTTCGGCCATTTTTTATACCAAGATAAAGTGAGTTCAGATAAGTACGTGGGCTAAGTTTAGTAAAGATATATCGGTTTTTGCTCAAGTTATTGTGTTAACGGCCGAGCGGAAGGACAGACGGTGGACTGTGTATAAAAACTGGGCGTGGCTTCCACCGATTTCGCCCATTTTCACAGAGAACAGTTACCGTCATAGAATCTATGCCGCTACCAAATTTCAGAAGGATTGGTAAATTTTTGTTCGACTTATAGCATTAAAAGTATTCTAGACAAACTAAATGAAAATGGGTGGAGCCACGCCCATTTTGAAATTTTCTTTTATTTTTGTATTTTGTTGCATCATATCACTACTGGAGTTGAATTTTGACTTAATTTACTTATATACAGTAAAGATATTAAATTTTTTGTTAAAATTTGAATTAAAAAAAATTTTTTTTAAAAAGTGGGCGTGTTCTTCATCCAATTTTGCTAATTTTTATTTAGCACATATACAGTAATAGTAGTAACGTTCCTGCCAAATTTCATCATGATATCTTCAACGACTGCCAAATTACAGCTTGCAAAACTTTTAAATTACCTTCTTGTAAAAGTGGGTGGTGCCACGCCCATTGTCCAAAATCCTACTAATTTTCTATTCTGCGTCATATCGTCAACCCATCTACCAAGTTTCATCGCTTTAACCGCCTTTGGCAATGAATTATCGCATTTTTTCGGTTTTTCGAAATTTTCAATATCGAAAAAGTGGGCGTGGTTATAGTCCGATATCGTTCATTTTAAATAGCGATCTGAGATGAGTGCCCAGGAATCTACATACCAAACTTCATCAAGATACCTCAAAATTTACTCAATTATCGTGTTAACGGACAGACGGACGGACGGACGGACGGACGGACATGGCTCAATCAAATTTTTTTTCGATACTGATGATTTTGATATATGGAAGTCTATATCTATCTCGATTCCTTTATACCTGTACAACCAACCGTTATCCAATCAAAGTTAATATACTCTGTGAGCTCTGCTCAACTGAGTATAAAGAAATATTAGTTTATCAAGGTCACCTCCTTGACTTTTTTATTCTCATGCAATAAGGTCAAAAATACTTCCGAAAAGTCAAGGATGTAGTAATTCAACTCAACCCTGTATTATTGTGTGTTCTATCAGTCGTTGACAATATATGGCGCCCGAGCAGGGATGCGTTTCAAAGTGACTGTAGGCTAAAAAAGGCCTACTCTTTGTTCTGGAGACTCAGTTAAGGTTATGGGACACAACTCTATTTTGGTTGCGTGCTGCCTCAGTCTTTGACAATGAATATATGCCTAATGGTGGAAACTTAATATTTCGAGGCTATGCCAAAGAGGACAAAAATATCGATCTAAGGTCTCTTATATTTCTATCTTCTTTGGCTATGCTCTTGTACTAATACTCGGAGGGCGGCATATATAGAAAGCTGCTTCTGCAGAAGCTGTCATGAAAAGTAGAAAGAGAAGAGGTCAAAGTGGTCCAAATTTTTGTTCACACGTTAGTCGATAGTCTGTTGCAGTCATACGAAATTTTTATTTCGATCTCAAGTGAAGGTGAAATCGCTTTAAGGAGCCGGCAAAGCAAGGCAGGTTACACGAATGTATCCCAACCCTAGCAAAACCTGAGTTATTTGTATCATAATACTGTGCCGAATATTAGCATCATTATGCTGTTACTAAATAATCACAACACAAAAACAGCAAGCAGACACACTTATGTACAAGGCAACGAGGAATATCCCATATACTTAACCAGCAGCTTGAAGCAGAGAGATTATTTCAAATACATATTTGTAGCCGGCAGCTAAGAGCAGAAGTTGTTATTCACACTACACACGCATATGGCTAGAAGAAAGCATAAACTACCGATATACATTTATATGGCTAAATAACCAAGCATGAGATACAACTGTTCTAGAAGGCATGTTCGTGAAACGTCTAGACCTAAGGAGAAATATACGAACGAGGTAACCGAGAGTATAAAAGCAGAGCAAACTGAGGAATCAGTAATCAGTTTGATTTAAACACGCTATTTGTGAAGTATAATTGTTATATTGAAGTACTACTTCCAAAGTAGTCTAAATAAAGGCCATTTTGAAATACTGAATATTGCAGGCATGCTTAACCAACGAAACGATATCATTTCGTTACGATAATCAACGTTAATAAACGAAACGTTTCGTTTCGTTTATTAACGTTAAGATCGTCAAATTAACGAAATGATTTCGTTCGTTTTCTGCCATATCAAAACGAAATCAAATCGTTTATGTTGATTATTAATTTCAAACTATGTGGCAAAGCTGATTGATGCGGGAGTCATTAAAGGTGAAAGCATTAGCAAGCTGATTGCAACTTTTCTCATGAATTTTGACAGTACAAAAATTTCTCAGAGTATTTTTGACATTACCACCAACGAATTACACAAACACAATTACATAGAGTTTGTGTGTGTATGTGCGCTCGTTGTTGCCACCTTACGGCTTCACCATGGCTATAGCATGCCAGCACAATTCAAACATAAAGTATCACGTTTTTGTTAACGTTTTTAACGTTAACGAAAGCTTTTCGTTTCGGTTAAAAAACGAGATACAATTTATCTTGATAATTTCTTTATCGATAATATTTCGAAGTGTTTCACGGAAACGGTGGAAATTTTTTGATAAACGATAGCTGTAACTTAGGTGCATCCTGGGAATATTGGAGTTATTATTCTGACAGTTCAGCGATTGAACATTAGCAGAAGGTGTAAAATAATCGGATCCCCCAAACTTCGTTACAATACATTATTCTTAGCTTTCTGTATTATGAAACCTTTTGATGTACTTCTCCGAGTTTGAAAACTAGTCCCAGACGTTACTAGTCATTGTTCGGATTGTACTCTGAACATCATTTTTGTTTGAGTTTCGAGATGATCACTATGGAGCCAGTGATTCGATTCGACCAGCTACAATTTGCTCTTGGTATCGGCCAGTCGTATAGGGTCATTCTTTTATTATTCGGGGACACGATAACGCGTCATACACGTCAAGCTTCAGCAGAACTTTCAAATATTTAGTAGAGTTAAGTTTTACAAACAACAATATATCTGTGTTCGTGTAAATTTAGCTAAAAATAGATTTTTAAAATTATAAAAAAATGTATTGAAGCACAAAAAATTCGTTACATGCAAATGTGTTCGCTTCCATTAAACAAAATCAAAGCATTCCCAAGCTATAAGAATCCATTAAAAAGTTGGTGAGCAAAAATGGAAAAGATTTGCATAAAAGCAGCCGAAAAGAAAGGAAATCACAATTCAGCGGAAATTGTGGTTTTCCACACGAGAAAAAAGTTTAAAAGGAAAAAAAATAACAATAAAAAACAACTCGAAGCGGCAACAATTAAATTACAACAAAAGAGTCGTAGTGCGGTTAGCAACTCACCATACGTATTCACTCGTAGATATGTAAGTATGAACAAAGGCCGGCCGGCTGATTGACAAACAAACAGACCTAGTGTGGGATAAATGATTTCCGTACATCCAATTAACGTTATTTAACTTTAATTCGAACGTTATTGTCAATAAATATCCAGCTTAAAACTACGAGTACAAAATTTAGTGCGTGTGTTACTTTCAGAAGTTCTAGAATAGTTATGCTTGGAACGAAAAAAGAAGTGTTCCTACTGACTACGATTGTAGTCACAAAAAGGAATAAGAAAAAGTACCAATTCCGAAATAGTGCTGCACCCGTGAACAGTGGTGTGTAGAGTTCCCACACTACTTCCCCCCAAAATGATGGCTTGAGCTGTTGAAAGTCGAATTTACCCCGGAGTGGAACTACGGTGTGGCTGTAAGCACTGCAATGGCAGGCTTGTTGAACGTGGGCCGGTTCCTGAGCTGATTTGGCTGGTTGAACACCACGTCTGTGTGGGGTATTCGCCAAAGACATCAGTCGCTTGCCAATGTGCTGGTTTCAGTCGTTCGATGTTAACGTTTATTCTCTGCGTTGACGTCGATCGTGAAAACTCGTTCGTCAATCCTTTTTAAAATTTTATGCGGACCCGAGTATGGCTGGTCGAGTGGTCGTTTGGTTGCGTCGATTCTTAAAAAGACGTGTGTACACGTCAGTAAATCCTTGTGACAGAAGTTTTTTTGGCGGCAGTGATGTGTTGTAGGGGCCGGTCTGATTTTCGCATAGTGTGTGCACGAAAGATCTTCGAGAAACGAATTCCGGTCGACTGGTGAATCACCATTGATGAAGAACTCGCCCGGTACACGAAGTGTCGTTCCATAGAGGTATTCCGCTGGTGACGCCTTAAGGTCTTCTTTGTAACATGTATCTTAAACCTAGCAAGACCGAAGGTAATGCTTCTGTCCATTGAGTTATCTGGTGGCACATGATGGATGCCTTCAGAGTTCGATGCCATCGTTCCACTAACCCGTTTTCGCCGCTGGGTGATACGCTGTAGTTCTGATTCGCTTGCCGCACCAAACAGTGACAAGGGCTGTGAGTAGGGCACATTTACAAATTGCGTACCTTGGTCAGTTGTGATCAGTGTGGGGCATCCGAAGCGGGCAACAATCCAGTGTGAGAAAACACACTTATCAGCGTAAGACAATGGTTCGCACGTATGTCTTGTTGGAGACTGCCTCAGAAGCATTTTTGGTGAAGCTAGGGGACGTCAAAGATCAATAGTCATGCATACTTAGAAACATCTTCTGTGGTGGCCCGGATCATCGGCAGGGAGGGCCCCACCGAGGTCCAGTGAGAACGTGATCAATCTGTCGTCAGGGTCAGGAGTAATGACGTGGGTGCTACATGTTGTGTGGCGGCCTACTTTGTGAGCGTTGACATGGAAGACAATACGCGGGCGCCACGTGCAGACACGATCTTTGATTTCATTGACGGCCATACGCATCGCTGGGCTATGATTTTGACTGTGGCTCGGCCACTAGGGTGAGCTAGATATGTAGTGCTTGCGTAGATTTTTCGGCGTAACTGAGGGGTTATGAACGGTCTGATGTTGTTAGTGAAACGTCGCAGTATACTATGAGTCGACCGATCCGAAAGGTGAGGGTTTGGAGCTTTGAGTGAAGTTTCATTGCGAATTAGCAGCTGTTGCAGTTCGTCATACTGATTCTTGTGCGCGCGATAGTTCTTCGTAGTTGATTATTTCCGGAAGATGTATGGTTTCAACACGTGAGAACGTGTCTGCTACATGGTTGTACGGAGCCGGAGATGTGTTGAATATAGTGGTGACTGGCTTATAAATCCCAGCTGTCTGATCTGGCGTGGCGACGACTTGTTGAATTTGGCGAAAGCGTAGATCAGCGGTTTATGGTCGGTTCTATAACGAATTCGCGTCCTTCAATCCAATGGCGGAAATTTTTTATTGCCTCGTAGATGCTGTTAACGTCCCTGTCAGACGTACTACGGAATTTTGTTGCGCAGGCGGTAGTCTATTGGAGAAGAAGCCACACGAGCGGATTCCCAGGTGCTCGTGCGTGTTTTTCTGTTCGCGAACTGGCTCCTATGCTGTTTGCTGCGTGAGCATCGCAAGTGATTCGAATAGTCAGCGGTTGAGTGCGTGAACGGCGATGCGCTAAAGCGTTGCGAGTTGCGAGTGCTCTTTGTAATCACAGCCAGGCGAAAGCTTTATAGTTCGAGTCGATAGAGCTGTCCATGGCACCGGTCTTCGGTCATTTTCACTTGAGACGTCTTTTATAGAACGTCGTGTAGTAGTGGCGCCAGGATCGTTAGCGGCGTTTATGATGCGTGGGCGTCGAGTAAAAATTGATTGCTCACAGTGCATCTCTCTCGATCGATGATTGTCTTCGCTTGGGGAAATCGCGAGTAGTGATTTGACTCGGTCTGTGCAACGTGGGCTGCGCCCTGATGCTAGTGATACGGTATCGCGACCACGAAAATCGCGACGGGCGGTATTGAATCCCAGTATGCATTTATCTGCGTTAATGCAAAGGCTCAACTGACTCCGTGCTTTGGAATAGCCAGGCGGAGGTGTTGCTCGTGTTGCTTATGCTCATGTTTGACGCAAGCTTAGCAGGTCGTCGATAGTCAAGCATATACGAGTCCATCGCGATAGTGCTTCATTACTGAAGAGCGTTGAAACGATGGGCCTGCAGGTTACGGGGAGACCGATACGGCATACGGACGAACTCATACAAGCCAACGGTGTGGATTACAGCTGTCTTGGGATGTAGCTTCTTCCTGCTATCTGGTATATGTGAGGAACGCACGCTCGGAGATCAGATGTTGTGAAAACAAATATTTTTTTCCTGCGAGGACGGTGTATAGTCTGCACAAGCGAGATCGATAGACGGTCTGTATGGTCTGCGTCGTTCTAGCTGTCGGTAAATTCTCCGCATGTCGCCCTCTCCATTCTTCTCAACTGAGCCATATGAGTGGACTAGCCAGGGCATGGATGGTAAACTGCGTGGCCTAGGTCGACCAAATCTGAAAGCTCTTCTTTGAGCACACTTGAAGCCGTTCGGGGTCACAGCTGTGCCGTACACGAGTTGGACGCAAGTGGTCCGGTGGTTGGTATATAATGACTTTATTCGAGTTGCTTGGTGCCGTCTACGTTCGATGGATCATCACAGTCATTCAGGAAATTCTCTGAGGATGTATTGTGAAATTTGCTCAGGTTTATTAGAGGGGCCGTTATCGCGCTGTGATTGGTGCTGTTGTGTATGCACCTGTGCTGCGCAGAAACGAGTTGGGGTCTATGATCCAACCCACCGTTTGAGGTTCGACTATTAGTCCGTGTATGCTGTGATTAGGTCTGCTACCGATGATGGGTAGTGTGTACGTTGTTCCACTACAAAAAATCCAATGAAGTGGTCGGCGGAGCCCAATATTTGAGAGGTCAGCTCCTTTTGTCCGATGTTTCGATGACAGTGCCGTGGGCAGCTGTAGGCGAAATGGGTGCTGTTAGTTTGCCCTGACGGGAGGGGGAGTGACTGAAATTATCCGTGCGCCAGTGTCTGCCGAGGTATTTGTGCCTGTTGTGCTGGTCGTAAATGAATAGTCGGCGGGTGCTTGGTTTGCCGCCAGTGGTCGCCGAAACTACTGGGGGCATTTTGCGTTTCCCTGATTCTGTGAAAATGTGCATGGTGTGTGCATCTATTGGCACGTATGCCCGAACCTGCGATGCTAAACAGCAGGGGAAGGTGGCGAGCTGTTGCGTTGCGGCCTTTGAGGTATGTTGGGGGCCTGGTTGGTAGGACTTGTGTCTGTCTGCCTCTCGTTCTCCGCACGCAGTTGTCATTGTTAATTTTTCAACTGCTTGGCTAATCTGTTGAGTTGTTCGTCAGTACTGCTGCTTGTGTTCATGGCAGCGTATGTGCGACTGGCATAAACTTACGATTGTCGGAACGCGCTGAATTTCATTAGCCGATTTGCCATCAGTGCGCAGTGTGGCGTTTATCAGGTCGTTAGATGCAGCTATGTGCTAAGTGTACCTGATGGTGGGAGTCGATCGAGCCAAATTAGTGCGGTAACGAACGTAGTATCTAGTTGGTTTCCGCCAGTCCGATGTGATCTCATGGCAAGTAGTGTCCGACTGACGTCGCTCGCCCGAAACGCAAGACCAGATAGACGCATTGAATTTCCGTTCCTGTGAAATACTATAATGGATCACTAGAACTTGTTTAAGTGTATTATACTTGTCGTTTGGGAGGGTTTTGTAATACACCCTCTACGATGATAAGTGCATCTTGATCCAGCCGGCTGACTACCGCGTAATATTTCGGTGCATCCGAAGATGATTCTCGGACTGAGCTGGAACTGCAGTGCCTCGACCGCGGCAAACCACAATCTGCACTGTTGCGTCCAAAATGAGGTAAATCAAGTCGCTCGAATTTCTCTATAGAGTGTGCCTGCGCAAATAGTTGTTGATGCAACTGCTTCATAAATCGCGCCAGCTCCGCTCTTGACAAACCGCTGTGTCGCCGTTCTAGCTTCCGCCCCTCGGCAGTGACTGGCAAGCGCTACGAGTGTATTTCTGCCATGAAAATCTCTCAGTGAAAACTCACCTGCCTTGCAGATGCCGTCGGAGTCGGCATAAAACATGTCGGTCCCGTCCGGCCAATTTGTAGGGAAATCAAGAGGAGCACGACGCAAATTGGAAGAGAAGCTGTCTAGACAAAATATCAATCATCAAAATTATATAAAATATCACTGCGTTCAGAGTTATATGACAAATTAATTGATTCAATAATTAATTCGAACACATAATGACGCAAGTGATTAGCAGTTTGGGCGATAGAAGCAAACTGCATGATTTTAAGTTATGTTTATGGCGTTTAGTTTATTGTGTTTTTTTTTTTTTTATAACAAAACCTGTAATTATATCTCTCATATTACACTTAAGAAAATATATATTTTTTTAAAATTTAACCTTGTTCGCGTTGAAATCATAATCACGAAAAAAACCGTGGCCCATTAAATTGCCATTGTGCCGGGAATGTTTCAGTTTCGCTCGCGTTCCTTATCAAGATGTCTTCGTGACTATGTGAACTACCATTAATTCAGCTAATAATCCAAAATTTCTCATCCAATTCATTTCTGTCGCTGTTCCAGCCTATACCGATAAGAACATTATCTAGATTGGCTGTTCCTCTCTTGTAGACTGAATATCACGATCCATGTCACTGTTTCGGGTGCTGCCAGCGTAATCCGGGTAATGATGTGACGTCGTTCCAACGGCGTTATCTATCCGTTTCGTGTGAACATACCACTTCGTACTTGATGCGTCAATTTATTACATGAATCGCGCGGCTATGAGCGTTGGACGAATCTTTTGGAGTGGTGGCTTCAGCTGCCGCAGCTTTGACCAATACTTGTTATTTTGATGACGGTATCTGCCTATTGCTAATGACGCCACTAACAATGGTATGGATCAGATCAATATAATGCGCACGTGTTTCGCCGTGTGCGCTTGAATTCGCCTGGTATCCATCATTTATATTCGCTTGCTGACTGGCAGCAACGGACGAGCTATGTATCGCGCTCGACTCTTTCGCGCTAATAGCCTAGTCTTGTCGTGGTCCACTTGACACGTTGATTATTATTCTTTATTATTATAACTAAATCATGAGAATAAGAAATTAGATGAGGCTGTACTAGTAAAACCTTGCTCGTATAGAATCTTATATTTACTCCATCCCATGGGCTCTGGCACCACCCCTTCATACGGGATACTGGATCGGTACAGAAAATCGGCAGTTGGGGGTCAACTGAAGGTATGAGATAATTCGTCTAATTTCTTAGATTGTATTGTCTGGAATATTGGAAATTATATTTGTCTAAAATTTAGGTAGCGAAGTACATACACTGCACGTTGGCAAGAGATGGCCGTCGAAATAGATGCAGCGTAAGTTGGAAGGCAATTGCCAGCAACTGTGCCGCTTACATCTCTTGCATAGCACTCCCAGTGGGCAATATGACGGCCTCCACCATAACGGTGCCCTGGCATGTGTGGTAAAGAGGTGAACTAATATTCACGTTTGTTATTGTAATTTATATTATATTTAGTTTTGAAGTGAGTACTTAGGTTGTATGTTAGGCTTTCAAAAAGGGGCTTGTGTAATTGTATGGGTTTTAACTGTAATCAATTTTTTAGTTGAAACCCGTGCTGGTCCCTCCCTTTTTTTCCTCAAATCCGCGTTTGGCGCCAACCAAACCATCAGTAAACCTTTATGAATTTCTCTACATCTCGATGCAATTTGGTACTCTTTCTGATTAAATAATGAGTTATTGAACAAGATTAACCAATGAACCATATGAATACTTTGATGATCAGAACCTAAATATAGTTTTTTCAATTATCTTTTGGAATCATATTTGACTCAAATATGTTTACTTTAGTGATCAAAAATTTGAATCATTTTCATTCAGCTTTTCGAATCTTTTTCGCTTATCTTGTTGACTGAATAATGACCATTCTACTTGTTAAATTTTACTTCTCTTTGAAGATCTTATTTTGTATGAGATATGAATCAGAAACGATAATTGTATGCTGTAACAAATATTGGATCAGCGTTAGGCTTGGTTTTACCGGTCGTTGGCCTCGTTCGCGGTGAACGAGAGCTGGGTTAAGCGGGTTGTTGGTCTCGTTCGGGTGCATGAGAGCTGGTTACGTGATTTTTTATAACGGGCAAGAGTTACAAGTCTCCTCACCCTCACTGGAGGGTGGTAGTAGGACCAATTTCGTGATTGGTCTGGTGGTTTGTCCCCTTGCCGTATCCAGTTTCGACGACTCGAACTCGGTTATCGGGGCCATAGTGAGGGTGGCTATGCGACCTAGTCTCCATTCGTTGGGGGTCAGATTGTCCTCGTTAATGACGACTAGTCCCCCGGTTTGAGATTGATTGTGGATGCTTCCACTTAACGCGCTTCTGCAGTTCGGTGAGATACTCAGTTTTCCACCGTTTGCAGAAGGTTTGATGCAGCGCCTTAAGTTTTTCCCATCGATTGACGAGTGAAGCGCGATTCTCGCTGACGTCAATCTCGGGTGGCGCTAGTAGTGGCCCCCGACTAGGAAGTGTCCCGGGGGTAGTGGCTCCAGGTTGGACGGGTCATTTGAAGATGGGCTCAGGGGTCGGGAGTTGAGACAGGATTCATCCTACACAGGAAGGGTGCTAAACTCCTCGAGAGTAAATTTATGATCCGATGCGATCTTTTTGAAATGAGTTTTGAAACTCTTGACTCCCGCTTCCCACAGCCCGCCCATATGAGGAGCAGCTGCTGGTATGAAATGCCATGTCAGGTTTGGTGGGCAGTATTAGAGAGGGTTTGGTCGGCGCATCAACGAGGAATGCCTTGAACTCTGAGCGAGAGCCCTCGACGCACCGATAAAGTTCGTCCCGTTGTCGGAATAGAGGTTTTTCGGGCATCTCGTCTGGCGACAAACCGACTAAATGCTGCTAGAAACGCGGCGGTGCTGAGGTCGCTAGTCGCCTCTAAGTGGATCGCCTTAGTCGCAAAACAGACGAATAGGCAGACGTAACTCTTAGACATGCGGCATCCTCGTCCTCTGTAAGACTTGATGTCAAACGGTCCGGCAAAATCCACCCCGGTGTTGGTAAATGCCCGAGAAAAGGTAGAACGTTCCGCAGGGAGAATTTCCCATGAGTTGCGTCGGGGATCATTTGCGGAATAGCGTACAGGCCTTGCAGTTGTGAATGATGGATCGAATCATGTTTTTGACCCGAGGTATCCAATACTGCGTGCGTAGGAGCCGCAGCATGAGTTGGTTTCCGCCATGTATGGAAATGGTGTGGACAAACTGGACTAGGAGATGGGTGAGTCGGCAGGTATAAGGGAGGATTATCGGGTGACGCTCGTCGACGGGAACGTCCCTGGATGCGTTGAGACGACCCCCCACCCGAAGGACATTATCTTCGTCGATAAAGGGGTCTAGAGAGAGGATCTCGCTTTGGTCGCGATGGGTTTCCTAGTTCTCAGAGTGCTATTTCTTCGGCATAGTGGTTGGTTTGGGATATCCTTATGAGGCGGCTAGTCGTAGCCTTGATTTCGTCGGCGAAATCTGGTGCGACTCTGCTTTAAAGGACGTTTTAGTTTTTGGATGAGTTCTATTCGAGAATCTTATAATGTAGGAGATTACCCGCAACGCCCTTGATAGATCGGAAAACCGATCAAGAATATCCTCGCTATTGTTGATGTTTGTTGCTGCATGCACTTGTACTCGTTTTTCTTCGATGTTTGTGTGGTACTCCTGTTCGCCTTGAGATGGCCATTTCGCTTTGCCTTCTTGCAGCCAAGAAGGTCCCTGACCACCACAAAGAGTTGTCGACTAGGTCCGTGGCTGGAAGTCCTCTGCTGGCTAAGTCCGCTGGATTTGATGCGGACTCGACATGATGCCAAGCTTTAGTTCCTACCTTCTCCACGATTTTTGTCACCCTGTGAGCTACAAATGTTGACCAGGAATAAGGGGGTTTTCGAATCCATGCTAGGACGATGGTCGAATCTGTCCATAGGTGAATGTTAAATGTGCCTAAGTTCAGGTTCTCCATCACAGTTTCCAAAGTCTCAGCCAGCAAGACGGCACCGCATAACTCCAATCTTGGTAATGAAATTGTTTTCACTGGTGCCACCCTGTTTTTGCCATGAGTAGACTAACGTTGATCCTGTCATTGATCTTAGCTCGCACGTAAACCCTAGCCGCGTAGGCTTTTTCGGACGCGTCACAGAAGCCGTGAATTTCTATATCGTTGGTTGGGGTGAAGTGCACCCACCGAGTATACGAATCCGGTTAATGGCGGGGTACTCCTGCATAAAGGTTTGCCACCGATCTAGAGTGATTGTGGATACCGGTTCATCCCAATCCGTCCCCTCCAGCCAAATGTTCTGCATTAATATCTTAGCTACGATGATAACTAGGGCGAGCCAGCCTAACGGGTCGAAGAGTTTGGTGATGGCAGATAGATCGCTCTCTTTGTTAAGATGTCCTGGTTTTCGATTGGTTTCGCTGTGAAATAAAAGTAGTCGGAATGCGCGTTCCAACGGATGCCTAGGGTCTTTACCATGCTCGCGTCCTCGAACTCCAGAAAGTCTTCCGTAAGCCTGTGAGGTTTGGGTATTCCCTGTAGTATCCTACTGCAATTAGAGGTCCATTTTCGCAGAGGGAATCCTGCTGACTTTAATGCAGCTGTGATTTCATCGCGAGCATTGATTGCTGCCTCGATGCTATGCCCCCTGCAAGGACGTCATCGACGTACATACTGTTTCACAAGATGGGCGCTGCGATTGGCAGCGATGCCTCGACAGTTGCTTGTGGTGTACTACGGTGTGCACCTTGGACGTGTGTCTAACGTGACGTATTCTGTCAGTACCCTATTGTATTCCGTCTGTAGGGCCGGTGTCTTGGCTAGGCGTGTCTCGTTCCGATAGAACTGAGAGCAGACGCTATTAAGAGATGGGCCCAAACAGAGGGTTTTTGGGAAGTTTGTTGAATGGCGGGGGTAAGTGACAGG